>KZ344987.1:1081852-1122947 GCA_002352805.1 Teladorsagia circumcincta
TACCAAGTGCTGTAAGAGTAAATTGATCGCTTCAATGTCTCTCTTTCTCTGCTCTCTCTCCCCCCCCCCCCCGACGACATGAACGCCCTATTTACTAATCAAATAATTTGATAATTAACGCATTGACGACAGCGCGGGATACATATACCCCGCATTTCACCCAGAGAAGGCTCGTTCTACTAATTTTATTCTTCCATCTTCACCTTCTAGGGTGATCCATATGCATTATCGGCTGCAGAAGATTGCCTACTTTTATTTATAACAAAAATATTGGTGAAGTGAATACCACTGATGAAAAATTTAAAGAAAATGATGTGTGTGTGCGCACTGAACGGCGGTCTTCAATGTGTTAAGGATCTTTGAGGTTTGTAGCCGTCCTTTTTTATAAGTTTACTGCTGTTTATCCTTTTTTATTTTATTTTATCACTATCCTTTTTTTGTGCACAGTCAGTCGTTTTTAATCATGGGAATTCTACAGTATTTCTATAGCAAGTTGTGTTTTATCCCTGGTGTTCGACTTACAGCGATGTGTGTGGTCTCCAGCGATTGTTCTTGCCTTTGTTAATCAATCAAGGGGAACCTCAAGAAATCTCAAGGAAAATCGTATCAATAAACCGTGTTCTTATTGAACCTCCCTCCTGTTCACTTTCAATACACATTCTCTATGCTGCGTCAAGTGAAACTTCAACTTGACTTCATTTCGATCTTGTGAGCCCTTAGTCCTTATCCATTTGGGAACCCAATCCTATCGCTTTGCAGAGCTTTGAATGGCTTCCATCAACAGCAATGATATGTGCTTTTGGTGTTGTTTGACATCGCGTCATAGAGTCTCAGAGGCTGAAATGGTTTTTTCGGGAGAGATGCTAAGCTTAAGCCATATACGCGTGTTTACCGGTGGTTTTGCTATACGTCGTAAAGGTCTCATTTCAGCGCAACCTATGGGTTCCCATGAGGCTGTCCTGCGAACTAAATTGAGGGATTTTGAGGAAATTTGAACGGTATTTTTAAGAGTCCTCGAGGTCGAGCGAATTTCAACGCTCTTCGAGGTTTGTTAAAAACTCGAACAATGCGCAAGCATGGAGACACACGTGACCCATGTGCACATGTATCATAAGGGAGGAACTGTAAGGATTGAAACAATTCTAAATTCGTCATCGAAATGTTGCATCTACTCTATGTCAGTATAGCTGTAAGATGGTATTAAACACGTTTAATTTTTGTCCTGTTGATTGTTGAGCGTTTCATTTCACTGAGGTTATGCAACAGGTAGCGCGATCCAATGAACTCCAGTCAAGTTGTCGATTCAGCGTTTCACCGAATGAATGAGCCTGGACGAATAGGCATGAAGAAGCAGCTAAGGTCCGTATAAGCAAAAGATTCCTTAAGCTTCTAGTATCGATCACTTGCCGCTTTCTGAGGACCTCGAATATAAGAGAGGTTTGTGATAGGATCAAGTTTTCTTAACAGGGAAGGTCATCAGGCCGGCCCGGCCATTTGTATTGAGCTCAATACCATTGAACTTGCCTCCAGACGCTGAGCTCAAAACTTCCTTCTTGGTCTGTCAAACGATTTTTTGAATGGAGTTGCAAAGCAAGAAAGCGCGGCGGTAATGCCCCGGTCTCGCAAGCAAGAGGTGGTGGGAACAGCTTTTCAAAGAGCCTGCTTTTGTGTTTTTCAATGTCAATGCGGCAGAAAACCTTTCGAATTCGACTTTATGGACACTTGCCGTTAGTTGCCTGCATGAAGAGTTTGCGAGCAGTTCCTGTTGTTCCAACCTCTTGCCTGTGAGGCCGGGGCACTATCCCCGCCTTTCCTTGCTCTATGAGTGCGTTCATAAAATCGTTTAGCAGATCGGGAAGACAGTTTTGAGCTTAGCGTCTCGAGGCGAGTACAAGCGTATAGAGCTCATTACAAATGGCCGAACCGGCCTGATGACCTTCCCTGGTTAGACAAAGAACAGATTGCTTTGGAGAACCTTCGAGTGCCATGATGTTTTAAAAGTTTTAAAAAAGCTCTGATCCGAAAAAGGCCATGAGTTTCGACAAATGCAATCTAAATCTCACGTTTCGATCGCTGATCATATCCAGAAAAGAAACGTTGTCCCAGCGATCTTCCGGCAGAGAGTGTGTGTTTTCGGTTTGGCTTTCATCTGATCGCCACTGCTCCTAACAGCCGTGGCTGATCTCTATCCTGAGTCAAAGGTACTTGCGAGTGAATAACGGCGCCTTGAATGCGTAATGGATTCCTTTTGAGATTGTTCTGAAATCCAGATCGCTGACCGCTCTGCCTTTTGAGCGGCCAGCAAAACGGAACGATGTAATGCTGGGCAATGCAGACGACAACTGTGTGCCTGTTGACGAAATGCTCTTGCCTCTCTCTCTTTATCTGTATCGGTCTCTTACTTCGACCTCCTCTCTACCTCATCGCGTCTTTCGTGCTGTTTTCCAGGCAACCCTCGCGTGTGTACGATATACGGCACTTGATTCCAACCTCAACGCGAGTGATTTTTCAAATCTTACCATTTATCCCAACTCCGCTTCTTTTTTTCTGCCTCATCCACTTTCGAGAGTCTGGCTCTCACCTCCTGATCTTTACCTCCTGGCTCCCGCCTAAGTGTTTCAAGCTCACTTCCGGTTTGCATGTGAAGTAGTTTTGCTGGTTCTTCTTCGCAGTCACAAGTGTTCTTTCATTGGATGACAGAGTCTAGGCTTGCAATTTCTTCTATGATACTCTATACTACTTTCAATGTTTCCGACATTTCTTTTTACGTTCTTCCGGTTGCAACATCCTCATTCCTTTGTATTCTTCCTTGATTTCGCCAGTAGGAGCTCGCCTAAAACTTCCGCCCATTCTTCAGACAAACGGATGCGATGGCGGTGAGAATTTGATCATTTCCGGTCGACATTTAACGAAATCGCAACGCAACAACTGCGTTTCCTTCCAGCAGCCCTCGTCAGAGCGCTATTGCTGTTTCCTTCGATAATGAATGTGTGTGTTGACTTGTTTCATTTATAGGGCTACAGGGTGTGCTATGAATTATGTAAATCGAGCTTGATTGCACAGAGTGATCAGGAACTAGCTTTGCTCCTCAGTAATACTTTGCGCAGCTTCGTAGCACAACACTTTTCATTCCAACATAACCTTCTGTTCCAGAATCAGGATCAGCTTTTGTTTTAATTTTTCTCATCTCATTAGTTATGAGAGGGCATTCGAGTTAGGTACACGAGTACTGTAGCTGATGTGCGGTCACTGCCGTGCTTTTTGTGGAACTAAGGATGTCTCATGTATGAAAGGTTATGTTCGATGTGTAGAGGAACATTGCGCAGTTGCAGTTTTCAGCGAAGCGGTTCTGTCTATGGAGACTTTTATAAAACCTAATAGGAATGAAAGCGGTCATAGGCAACACTAGCCGTTGGAGAGTGGTCATAGGCAACACTAGCCATTGGAGAGGGGTGTGCTTCCATGGAGCAGTACCCGCCTAAATTAACCAAGCACATTGTCTATCCTAAGTCGGAGTCGTGGTATGTGACACCCATATAGAATAGCTTTGAAAATCATGTGTTTAATATCCTCTACTCCTCTAAGATGAAGTCGATCGTGGTATCTCACAGATAGTTTGAGGTGAACTGAGATTGAGGGTGTCTTTACAGGGATTGTGCTTGCTTTGTTTGAAGGAGGGGATCGCGTTTGAGATCTATGGGCGCTTGCATAGTCGGTCGGACGACAGCAGCGATCGCAACTGTCTGACTGCCTAACTGCATCTAAACGTCGAATACTCAGGCAAGTCCGACGATCGATACGCATCCAATGCTGTGCGACAATTACGATCGTTGCTGTCATCCGACCAACAATGCAAGCGCCCTAACTGTCGCACAGCGTTGGATGCATATCGATCGTCGGACTTGCCTGAGTATTCGACGATTAGATGCAGTTATACAGTCAGACAGTTGCGATCGTTGCTGTCGTCCGACCGACTATGCAAGCGCCCTATGGAATCGCATATGGGGACAGTCGAGGATATGCGGGAAAATACAGCAAAAACATAAATGTAAAACGGCTAACTTGGTGTCTTCTGTTCATATCACGAGACCTCCATCAGATGGGGGGGGGGAAGGGTTCCTTTTGCCGTCGCTATTCTTTCAGCTTAGGTTTTTGTATCTCTTTGTTTGATTAATGGAAGTTTGATTTTGAAAAAAAGCGCTAATATTTTGGAATGCTGCCGCCCTATCATGGTGTTCTCACCTCCTGAAGGCCTACCAATGATGAAGTGAATTCTTTGCCATCGTCCCACCTCCTTTATTACCTTCCTATGTTCAAAGGTTTTTCTCGAAGCCTTAACTTACTTTGTTCGGTTTAGTTTCCTTGCCTTGAGCATTTTCATTGCTTCCTCTGACACGATTCCTAACGTCTTCGGACGAGGGCTCCATCTGATAGAATTCTTTTATCAATGTTCTCGTCTTTGTCGTCGTCGCCGTGATTCACTGGTGTCGAGGATAGTATCGTTTTGCGGCGATTCCACGTTCTTCAGCAGCGCAATCCCAAAACAAAACTTGTGAGACTTTTGCACTTTCTAAATAACTAAATTACTATGTCTTGGCGTTTACTTGTCACTTTAACCCGAATCCTATGCTTTATGGGTCTTCGAGGAGCAAACGAACGTCCTTAACAAGCACGCAAAGTTCCCTATTTCCGAATTTCGGTCGGAATCTGGTAGGATATCTTTCAAATCAGCTCCTATTTCTATGTAGTTCCTTTACGTTTTACCTATCGCTGTCGTGTACGGCATGAAGTCGTTATTGCAACGTAACTTTTGAGTTTTCATACCTAGAACTTCCATTCCTATCAGCAACATGCAATTTTCTTGAAGTGGTGTGATAGTAAGGAAGCTGCGTGTTTGTTGATTGTAAGAATTTTGTTTCATGAAAAAATAATGTTTGTCGTTGCCGACCATTCCATACTTGGAAATATGCCACGGATTGTAATCGATTTCCCCCAGCAATAGTCGTGTCGACGAATCTATTCAGTGAGTGGGATAGAGTAGCTCACGAGTATCGCAGGTGTGTCGTTGTCGCGATTCGAAAAGCGTGACAGTAGCGCTAGGGTATTACAAAGTCATGAGTTACAAAGTTATCTTTGTATTTGGACGAGATACCTCGCCCCCCCCCCCATGATACGCAGTCTGTATCACGGTGTTGCGGCAAATTCAAATACGCGCAAGTTAGTGTAGCCATGGATCAAACATGTCCGAACAACTCGTCTGACCCGCCCCCTTCCTGTTCGAGAGCGGATGCTTGTTAATGGCTTCATCGACGGTTCTCTTTGCTTCTTTTCTTCATTTTTAGTCATTTAGCCATCCACAACTCCATTATCGATTGCTGTAAACCCAGATATCATATGGGGGTATTGCTTTTAGTCTCATTCGGAATCGTCAAGGTGCTCGAACGCGTGAAAGCCTACATTGCATTTAGAAACATCCAAGTCGTTGGTTGGTAGAAAGGAAAGGCTTTTTACTCGCTTTCCCACCCCAATTGTGCCTGAAGGAAATGTGTGGGGCAGTTTGACTGCGGAAGTGTGCCCAACATAATGAGAGTTTATAAGCTTGAGCAGACGCTATGTGGTGCATTACGCGCTGAGGGGTGTCCCCCAAGAGGCCCGTCGCGCGGCGAAGGGAGAGGCGGAGATGCGGCAAAGGACGAGTCGCAGCGCGTGCTGTGCGATATGAGACGGAGTATGGTGATCTCCATTAAAGTAAGAACGAAGGTCGAAGAATGAGAAAACTGCCTACTAGGGAGACGAGCGCTCCTCCTGAGGGTGCGAACTGACACGCAATCGGCAGCGGAAGTTCTGACCTCGTCGATCTAGCATGGCTCACTCTTGGCGCACTGGCGATCCACGCCCATCGATGATGTAATCACTCGCCGCAGATCTATAAGCAGCGAGTGATTAGATAGCAGAGAGAGCGTCCTATTGAAAAGGGCACAATGATGGAGTCGCATCAATGCCGAGATCGAGGGAAAGGAATGGGTCCTATTTCTCGGGTTCTTGGCCCCTTTTCATGGTTTTTCCTTCTTTTGGTACCACTCACCATACCTAACTTAATTTTGAATGGGTTGCTTTTTCATCATAAATTTTGCCTTTACGTGACGCCTAACCGCTACAGCTTGCGCTGCGTCTCGTCCTTTGCCGCGTCTGCGTCCCTTCCTTCGCCGCGCGACGGACCTCTTGGGGGACACCCCGCGCTGAGATATGCGTTTGAAGCGACTTAGCAAGGCTGCTCCTCCTTAGCGGCTTGCTCCGCTCCAAGATTCTCCTCAGCCGTCGGCGTTTTCCCTGGCTGTTTTGCTGCACAGAGCCTATAAGAGCCCGAAGTGATCTAGTAAAAGAGTTACCCCATGTCGCAGAATTTGAACTTTTTCTATTGGTGCCATCTTCACTGCCGCCCTGCTTATCACCTCACTTTCATGTTGGACCGCCACCTGAGTTGAATGGCTACTGCCATTGAGATGGGAAGCAATCTTGAACACCGGAAACAGTGTTCAGCTGACTCCGGACCGAGTATATGTTGCTCGTCTTGAGTGCATGTAATCCTGCAGTATGTGCCAAAAATATCTACAATTGGTGAATTACTTGACATAAGTTTCCAGGTGGTTATCGCTCCTATCTAACATCTCTAACTCCATGATTACAATGGAGAGTTGAGTTGATTGCGACTGTTTGCATTACATTCGAATGGGTTGATGTATGAAAAATCATGCACTGATCATACTTCATAAAACGACCAAAGTTTGATTCAAAACCTGGACGCTTGCAAAGGGTGAAGGAAAGATCGCACCGCGTCAGTTGGTTGTCGTGATGCATCACGCAATCGTCTTTCATACAGACTTTCTTTTCATTTCCTCTGTGACTGGAACGAACAAGTATCTGGTACGTTTCATAAGTACCATACTGAGGCCTGAGGTCAATAAAATGACCGGAGACAATTTGCCAGCTCACTTGATCCGATCCACATAATGTAACGTGGCAGCTACAGTCAGCCTCTCGCCTCCAGCAGGCACGCTTGATCATTTGAAGTTGTTTCCATATAAGGCGCTATTATTTTGTTCCACCAGCATAATAGTGAGCCAGTCTAGATTTCACTCATTAGGAAATCAATCTGTGTTCAGTTTTTTTTTATTGCTGGGTACGCAAGCTTCTCTCAGTTCGTTTTGTCTAGGCATGCTAGGTCATCCTCACCTAACTTGACCACAAGCGGCCACGAGAAGCCCAGAAGTGAGCCATTGCTTATAGGATACTTTTGGAGGTGTGTGTCAACTGGTCCAGCCGCACGCAGCACGCTTTGCCGCAGTAGGAGTGCGCACATTCGTGGAACGAGCCAATCATAAGCACGCCAAGGTTGGCTTTTTTGAAAGTAGCACAGCGTAGGTGATTCAGACATCGCTTTTGCATCCTACCTTCACAAGTTTTCCGTTATAGCGCATGGTCCACGGCAAACTAACGCGGAGCGCATTGTGCTTAGTGCATACCGACTTTCTAACGGGAGCAATAGTTTCGATCCGACTTATAAATGCAGTCGGGATGGTTGATAAGGAATGCGCTTCACGTTGGTCTGATTCATATTCTCTAGTCGGCATACTTACCCATAGGTCAATGTTCACATTCCGCTGAATTCTGATCCTCCTCTGTAGTGTGGGTGTTGTTTTTCTGCGGTTGTTCTTAAATAATATTATCCAGTATGTTGCGTGAGCAGCAAGTTTCTCGACTTGTTTTGTGTGTATAGGTCAAGTGAAAGATTGAAGAACTGAGTGGGTGTGTTAGGACAAGTGGACACGGGTTGTCGAGGTATGTAGGAGGATGCGCACGTGTTCGTCGCTAGTACTCAACTGAATCTTTGATATTCTGCCAGTTAAGGACAGCACATTTATTTCTTTTCATACTTGTTTGGAGCCCTGTGTTCATACCATAGTCGTAGCTACAAGGTGAGATGGACTGTGCGTTTTAATTGCAAAGAGATGTTCTTATGGAAATACGTCATCCATTCTCTAAAGTACCAATACACATGATGTAGTCGAGGAGAGAAAATAGGCAAGTGGTAAACGAGTATCACTTCCGTTACTGCAAGCTTATTACCAGTGAATGATGTCATCGGCTTCGGAACTCAAACCTACCCCCGCCTCTGCTGACTCATCTCGTAATACCGAGTCAAGAACATAACAAAAAATTATGACAGATTCAGTGCGGAAGCAAAGTGGATCAGTATCAGCTGCAGCGATTTTGCATGACGCATTCCTCAGTTCGTTTGATAGATCCTGCCGGCACCATTGGCACTCATTGGGTGGTCTTCAATCTGCGGTACTTACGATCATGGTGCAGTTGGTGCTCAGGTTGCAGTAGCTTCCTTCATCCGTCGATGTTCGTTGAAATATACAACACCCTTCGATCTCTCGATCTTTATTTCCGATTTCCGTAGAAGGGTGTAACAACTTAACCTTCTGATGATTTTTGCTAGCATGCTGTTCGGAACCCTCACCAACAGTTAAGAAAGTTCTCGGTTCACTCGTCTCTTCGCAACTGCTGTGATGCAGGTCTTGGAACTCTGGTAATACTGAATAAAATATTTCACCACTGTTTCAAATTTTTAATTAATTTACCTATCATCAGTCTGGATAGCACATTGCTTAACACGTTGACGACACGCCGTTATGTGCACCTCTAACCACCTTTTTACGATTTTTCATCAGTAATTATAGTTTCACTAAAAACTTCATAATTGGTAATGAGCTTACTATCTTCTCTATCCAATAATAAATAGATATGGACAGTTTTAAAACATAAAAATGGAAGCACAAACTAAGCAATAAGAGACTCTTCCGCGTGAAAGTGCGGGACGTGTGTGTCCCGCGCTGTCATCAATGTGTTGAAATGTACTTATCTTACCTCCTGGTGATAACGTGAGGGGCGATTGATGCCGACGAATGCTGACTTGATGAGGAATACCTAGTGGAGATCAGTGAGTGCGGGAAAGCATCTTTTCTATGGAAAAAGTGCGTTTAATTGGTTCTCGCAGTTCCGTTTCGGGCCATATGGTCCTCCTCTGGCACGACATTACACTATCCCCTGTCATGTCGCCTCGCATGTCTCGGACGAACCTCCTCATCGTTGATCATGAAGCTTCTTTTCGTGGCTTCATGTGCTTTTGCTTTCTTATTTTTTTTTTCTCACTTTTTTTTTATAAATTTGACTTGAATACCGCTACAGTTACCGTTCAGACTTAGTTATTGTCTTACTGTCTTTGCAGTTCTGTAAATGTCTAATTGCTCCCTAACTTGAACTATCGAAGATTTCATTGGTCCTTCAGGGATGGTGATCCACGAATTTGCACCCTACTTTACTTTTTCTGACAATGATGTGTAATACTTTTTTTGCGAACGCAGAGGCAGAATATAGCATCGACAAGACTTGTTTCATTTCTATCTTTTCCTTTTGATGGTCACAACCGGCCAGAAACGGGGATTCTGCATGACGAATTCTGTTTCTTTGGAAATTCCTTGGGTGGGTCCGGAACGCTTATTTCCGAATCGTTTCCGAACCCACCCAAGGAATCCCCAAAGAAACAGAATTCCGTACTTATTTCTCGTTTTTTATGCGTTTGCTTGTTTGCTTTCGGCAATGTGGCATGCGTGAAGAGGCAGCACTCAACGTGCTCTTGTGAATGAAGAGTTTCTGTGACTTTGGTGTTTCAAAGTGACTTTTATTACCAAGTGTATTTGCACTACAACAGAAAATTTTGTTGACCGTCAAATAAGCCACATCATATTGGTTGTACTACTCATGTCACTTATGGTCAGCTGCTGTAGTTGAGATTCTGAGACCAAGCTTCCCAAACTCTGGGCATTCCAAAGTGGCTCGTGTTACTTATAACCTTCTAGTATTTCTATTCCCGGCATGGCAAAAAGTAACACTCACCTTTCGGAACTCGTCGTGTACCGTTGAATTTGTGCTCCTTTTCTTACGAGCTAGTGGACCCGTTGCAACTGAACTTTCAAAGTTCATTTACACTGCTTGTGATTACGTGTGTAAGTGTGAGTGTGTGCCTGCTGGCTTTTGAAGAAAATATGCATGTCAGCGCTTTTTCATTCCTTCCGGGTTTCTGTCTTTGTGTCTGATCAATATTTCCTCGTTACGCTTGTTCAGTCTAACACAAATTACCACCTTGCCCATCCATGCATTTATGGGATCTTCGCTCTTGCGCCGGGTGCGTGGCGCATCAGCAAACGATCGAGCATTTTGCCCTATTCTTTGGTTTCATCCGTGGCTGGTTGATTGATGAAGAGTGCTTTGATCTACTTAGGCGACGTGAACTTTTGAAGTATTTAAGACGAGTTTTCAGTACAACCTTCTACCTAATCCGTAACAACAGCGACAGTTGAAGTACAGTGCTCGTTTTGTCTCTGAACTCTAAACAAGAATGACCAATGTGACTTCTGAGCTTTAAGTAGTTCGTGTTCGTAGCAATCTTTGATTCATACAGTTCCACTTTCATGAGTTCCAACTTCGCATTAGCTGTATATTACGTAGATTCACCCACTGGACTGTTGTTAGCGTCGTTACCGGCATTCATTTGACTTTTGGTACCCGTCGACTTCTCGTCGACGGTTCATTACTCGTTTTAAATATGTTCTTTTTCATGGCATTCCTCTCCTTCACTTCACTTAGCAGTCAATGCTCTCATTTGTGTGGGAACAGTCGTTTCCTGCTCATACTCGTTGCGTGCATGCTGTGCGCTAGAACTGCTTGAGATTGTTTTTCTTTGTTGGACTGCTTTCACGATAAATGCGGCGAAAGTTCATTCATATGGTCGCATCGGATAAATGATGTTACACATACATTCACATTGTTACTTTATGGACGTCCAGGGGCATGCGATCGCCCATCCATCGACAGCGCGATGAGTCTCGTTGAGTTTGCCAGCCGGCCTGTCCGCCGTCGTACTTCGTAAATCTGTCCTCTTATGTTTCTGATTTCCACCCACGACTGCTGTATGTGGCGCGAAAACGCACTAAAACGAACTCTTATATGCCCACACTGAATACGAATAGCACATGGTTCAAGGCGAGGGCGTGTGTCGCCCCTTCGCACATGAAGACACACTTAGATTGACGCCAAATTATTTCAGGGTGGGCCACTGCCCGAGGTGAGCAGTTGAGAAAGAAGATCGAACAGCGCCCATCTCGAGAACGTCTCCTCAATCAGCACATTTTACTATCTGGTGAGTGAATTTTCACCAGTTCAGTTAGCTGCTCTACGATCTTTGAATCTTTTTAAAGAGTCTGGCTTCACGAAGCAAAGGCTGGCAAGAGAGTGAAAACTCGCTTATCACACATTTTGCTCTGTTCATGATAACTTCATTATTAGAGCTTCAGTAGATGCTATCGTAATCGGTCGCTGATGTCGTCTTCTGGACGAGCACCATTCAGAAGGCGATTTTAACGAATGAGGGAGGAGTCCAAGGGTTTTAAGTAATGGGAACTTTTAAGGTGATGTTTAAGTCTGTATTACCCAACTTTGGAGGCATTTTCAATGGCTTCTATTGAGCAGTGTTACAAAAACTATCAGGTCACAGGGGCAATTGTTCAAACTGGCTCAAATGAAGCATTTTTTCCAGAGTTGTGAAAAATTTTAAGTTCTGAAAAGTTCTGAATTTTTGCCACTGTATTTTGTCCCACTTTGTCTTTGGAAAAGAATAGCTTCGTTTTTGAATCACTGATCTACCATTCTTGACATTAATTTCTCGATTCAGCTGAAGGTGAGATTCCAAATAATTTTCTTCATTGCTTCTGCTTACCTCCATGTAATAGTCCAATTTTTGCCGGGAAATTCCCCTCTGTTTAAAAATAATGCGAGGTTTTGATTTTTTCATCTCAGAAGGATTGCCCTTTCATATCAAGGATCAAAGTGCGCAAAGGATTGCATCGGGTTGAATTATTGCTGTGAATAGGGAGCCTGTGCTCTTAGTGGTTCGAATAAGGGCTGTTCTCTATCGAAATGACTGTTTGTAGGTATTGGTAACCTGACCTTCTTCACCTTACCTTCTACCTTCCTTCTTTGTCCTTGATTTTTTTCTGTGAAGTACTTCCATGATCATAACGCTGTTCTTGAATAGAAACCGACTAGCCAACTTTTTATGTTTATCGAACTCAATCTTTCAAAAGTTGTGGCTTAGGCTTTTACCGAGCTAAATATGACCCTAGACTTTTCAGTGGTCTGTCTATTATCTTGTTTGCCTTCGTACGTGAAGGGTCAGAAATAGGCGGGGTATTATAACAAAGGTTTCTTAATCAGGACTCTGTCAAATATACGTATCGCGTTGAGTTTCAAAGAAAATGAACACCGGAAGAATCAGAGGAAACTAATTAGGGAACTCAGCTCTCCTCAAAGGTCGATAGGGTCGTCAAAAAGATTTGGATGCGGGAGCAGGTAACTCTTTGCACGACCTTATTTCTTTGCTTCTCATGATGTTTAACTGAACTTAATGTCCCAGCATCCTCGTAGTTTTCCGCTATAGAATTCTGGACTCACTGGAACAACCTACCGATGTGTCCGGAACCCTTGACCACAAGAAAACCGAAATTGCAGCCGCCACATGACCCTTCCTGCATTTAACGCATTGACAGTCCTCTAACCCGCACTTTGAACGAAGAGTTTCAATTTTATGTCGTTTTCTTGGCACGACTGCTACTCTTGGCAATGGTTAGGTAAATTTCTTTAGGAAGAGTGTCCTTAAATTCAGTCTCGTACAATGGCTGTGACACAGTCTGCCTATCCCTTCTCATGAAGTGTACCTTGATTTGCTCTTCTGCCAGCATTTGATTAATCGCCTGCAGAGGCCAAATAGTAGTAACAGTTTTCGCTAATGTCCTGCTTCGAATACGTTCTGAATTATTGCAAAATTTATTTTCAGATGGGCGTGTAGCGCCGTTGATAGAGCAGAGGGCGCGTCTACTACGACAAGATCGCATACGTCGAAATCTTAGTCGAAAACTAGAGGCGCGGCCCGGTCCATTGGAACTCGTGACTCGAAAAATCCTTCAAGCAGACGCAGATCTGGAGCAGGCCATCGAAGGTTAATTTTTTCTATAATAAAAACACTACGGGATTGGTCAGTTGTTCTCATTGACCTGAATACTGGTGAATCAGAGTAGAGGTCGCTAAGACCTCCAAGTGGAAAATGTGCCAGAAATTGATGAAGGAGATTGCTGATGAATGCCAATCGCGTGCAAGACCACCATGATTTCCTCAAAAAGTTCAGCAGCTGTATCGAATGTGAATGATCTTTTCCAAACTATATTGTTAAGATTTCCTAACGTTCGGGCTTCAGCTTGTACCTTACTAATTGCCAAACTTTTACTGCTCTTCTCTCAATCACTGCTTTCAAAAGTTGCTCTATACTCCTAAGTGGTTAATTGGCAGAAAGATAAAAAAAAATACTGAAGTGTAGGACAGTCAGTCACCAGTTACTAAAGTTAAAGAGCTTGAGGGTAGAAGTTTGTCTATACCGCAAGGTTTCGGATTTCGGAAAGACCCAAATCTGTTGACTTTTTTTCGACTGTGCAAGTACCCCTAATTGGTGCTCTTAAGTTGTAATGATTACTTTCGGATATTGTCTTTTTTCAGAACTAGCACTCAAAATAGGAGGACACATGTGGTATCTTACAATGTTGAAATCATTGTTTTGATGACCGAGCGAATTTGCCGTTGAACAATCACCATAGCGCTTGAATGGGTTGTGTGATCCGAGCATGCGATTGAACCTTGGGTTTATACGCGCAAGAACAGCATCCGTCTCTCTGAGCTATAAGAAATTTAGCGAAAGCAGTTAAGGCTCGTTTTCACGAAGCATAAATATTTTGAAGTTAACTCATTAAAAGTTATCGACACTCAGCTGAAAATTCTTTACAGTGGAACCTCAGCTGCACGTTGCCTTGACAGATTTCAATCCTTCTATGAAATTTTCTTTCTTTTCCGACATCCATAGCCGTGCACTTTCAAAGGGGTCGTCAGCATCATGTTTCCCTATCTTGCGATTTAGTTATTTGTCTAACAAACATGCAGCTGCATTTATTCAGTCATTTGATGCCAGTTTAAATTGTGATTCGAGGTTTATTTTCTTTTGGTTCACATGAGTGTATCAATTTTTCCGTTTCTTTCGAGTGATCAGGTCGGTAATTTTCACATATTTGTTCCTTACTACTACTCGTTACATAAGGCTATCACTGGCAGTCATAACTCAATGGAATAATTGCTCTGAAAACAGAGGCAATCGTTTCAAATGAAGCGTTCTGTTTTTCAGAGTTCTGAAACATTTTTAGTTCTGAAAAGTTCTGAATTTTCGCCATTGATTTTGGTTCACTTTGTCCTTGGCGAAGAACAGCTTCATTTTCGAATCACTGATCTGCCTTACTTACATTTTTTTTCTTGATTCAACTGAAGGTAAGATTCCAAAGAGGTTTTTTTTCATTGCTTCTGCTTATCCCGATGTAGTTGTCCAATTTTTTCCCGAAAATTCCCCTCTGATTAAAAATACAAATTCCAAGCTGTACTGCGAGGCTTTTGATTTTCTTTTTCTTATTTTCCTGTAAATCTATTGTTTCTATAACTGCTTTGGAAAGTCTGGTGTTGTAGAAAACCTTCTATGGGTAAAAATCTGAAGGCGGACTGTAAGAAAGTTTAGGGAAATCAAAAATTAGACTTTTTTCCATAGTATCCCCACACAGTGACATAGTGTGAAATTATTGCCAAAGGGTCACATGTAAGGTCGGAAATAGGCGGGCTGTGCGTGGTAGAGAACAGAATTCAACTTAATTTTATTTATAGCCCATTCAAAAAATTAATCATCTCGACACTCGAACACTGATTACAAATGAACGGAGTGGCTCTATCTGTGTTGGATGTCACTTTCATTAATTCGCTACACTAATATTCTAAAAGTCCATAGAAGGGACGGGTATATACCACAGTAAGAGCAGAATCTCTTAGTTTCTAATTCACTAAGGAACCCTATTTCACCATTTTTAAAATGAAGTTGTGATCCCATCCAGTGCAACCTCCTCACCTCTTTTCCTTAGAATTTTTAACGAACGGCATACCAAATAACCAGCTTCAGCATCTACATAGTAGTGAAGCTCGGTCAAATTCAGTGTCCGGACTCTCTCATCTTGAAACCTTAGCATTTTTAGTTGTGATTGTGGGCTGTTTATTTCTGCTGCGAGTTTGATAAGTGAAAAACAAAACTTCATTTGCGTGACGCTTCGACTCTTACGTCGTTTTTAAAGGTCTTAACATGGCTCAGAGCTTAAAAAATCGCTCAATACCCCACCGAACTCCGCATGAGTCCAAACCCATTTTGTCTGTGGAGCTAAGGTCCTCATCATCTTTTATCTCTTTCACCTGTCATTTGCCAACAATTTATTCAACGATAAAGATTTCGCTTCACTGAAAGAGGTTCGAAGATTTGTACTGGCAGTTTCAGAATATGAAAAATGGTATTTATTTCGAACGATGTTATTATTTTTGTCATTTGTATTATTAGACTGGTCATGGAATCCACTTACGAAACCATCAACTCCTTCAGATGAAATTGCTTAACCGTTTTGTCAGTTCTGGCGGTCGCAATTAGCACCACCCTACTTTTTGCTAGAGGTCACTTCAGGCGAATTTTTCCTCCCAAATTTTGCTTTGTACCCACCATTTCATTCGTATTGGAAGAAGTAAGGCCAAAAAGAAGGAGAAATTTCCAACTGAAAATAATTCAGGGCTGAAAGGGTAAAAGAAGAGTATCCAGCAATCATCTCGTAATCGTTCAATTTATTGTGCGCCCATGTTTGTAGTGGTTCTTTCGTTGTGGGTTTGAGTCGAATGAGCAGTGTAAAAATTTGTGGATTGTCGTTGGGAGGCGCTCGCGCTGAGATGCTTCTGCGGCGTGCGCTTTCGGTTTCACACAATCACATTCAAGATGACTGCCACCTGACTTGTTTTTGACTCAAGAATCTCGGCATGCGAAAAAGTGACTCGGAAACGTGCTGTAAACGAGTCGACGCAAGATTTTTGTGTAAAATCCAAAGAACTTTGATAACTGGATCAATTGGATAAAGTTAGTTGTGATTGCCATTCTAAAGGATTGCAGAAGCTGAGCATGGGGGGTGTTTTTTTTTGCAAAATGCTTTTCTAAAAGTTTTCTATTTTAAGTCATCTTAAGGATGTTCAATTATGGGCAAACTAGGTTATGCGAAAACTAGGGCTTAATTTGGATCTTATTTACCATAGTTTTTGTCACACTCACGTATAACGTGATGACACTAACATGCGGCGATTGTAACGCGTATCCTATTTCACATTCCAAATTATGTTTTCATTTCGGCGTTGCATTCTCGACTTCATGAAATTTCTGCTCTTTTTTCACTACCGCTGATGTGTGTCGTTCTTGGTATTGCCCTGATTCTTTTTCTCAAGAAAATGGCTATGGGGCACTGGCATAGTCGAGGGTTGTGAGCTTTGTCCTCTACTCTGGGAAATGTACAAGTCAATCTTGAAGGAACAATCTCAGAAATCGGTGAGGTAACAGCGGTCGGCTAATGAAATTGTGGTTGCCGAACTCACTGAAAATGAAAAAAAAAGAACCAAAGCAAATAGGCGACGAAGCCAGTTACAAGTATTTCCTCCCCAAAAAATGGAAGAGGCGGGGCCGGACGAGTTCTCTGAACTTGCTTGCTCCACTGCTCCATTAACCCGCGCGTATTTGAATTAGCCGCTACGACACGTTGCTAAGGCACGTTGCTTGTCACGGGCTGCACGCGGGGTATTTTGTTCGTAAGTTTATATTGGCCGCCATCAGATAATTTGTAAGACCCTGGCGCCTTGTCGCGCGTTTTCGAGCTTCTGATTTTTCACCATTTCAATAGTTTTCAAGGTCCTGAGCTCAAAACTGCTTCTGTAATTTTGCAGTCTCCAGATTTCCTTGAGCATTATTTCTTGTGATAACCTATTCGCCTATTTCCAAGGGAAGGCGTTGAGGGGAGGGCTGTGGTGATTTATGGGAACTGAATAAGGAACTTTGGGTCATCACCACAGGAAAAGATACATTGCTACTAATGCATTTAAAAACACGACAAACATTTTTTTGTTGGTAACTTGAAAAGGCAATATTAGCCAGGGTGTATCAAGGGCTACGTTTCAGACAGCAGAGACTCCATGGTGCGTAACCTATTTTATTTTCCCCCGGACTGTTATTCTACTGGAATTTCTTCTCTTTCCTGGGCTTACTCTTAATAACTCCTTAGATGACCAGTGCATTTTCTGAGCATTTCTACTATCATTCAGCCCCGTACTGCAAAAATTCAAGAATTGTTCTAGGAAAGTGAATGAACCGGCATAGGGGTGAAGCTATCGGCAGTTGGTAACTTTGCAGGGCTCCTTACAAAATGCATAGGCTTGACGTGCAACATGATGCCCCTTCTTTGGGAGGCATAGATCCGTGAAGTTCTTCATAAACTTCCTAACTCTTGGTTGACGAAATTTTATCAATATGTTCGGAAACAGGGACTTCCAACGATGACAGTAAGCGCTGCTACGATTCGGTGCATATTATTGGGCGCTCATCCAGTAAGGTGGGGCATGACGATTTAGAGCGTGTAACGCGTTAAAAATCATGGAAAGCATATTACTTCATTGTAAAGGCTTAGGCCTAAGCCTCGGAAGGGAGGAGACCCCGCGCCCGTGAGCAATCCCCGTTTTCCCCGGGTGGTCTTCCTCCCTTCTACTAGGCTTAGTCCTGGCTGATCAATAGGTGAACACCACTTTTTATAGACATGTCATCCAGCACAAGAAAACACGCACAAAACAAAACACCTAAGGAAATAACCTATGAAGGAAGCTGGTAGCACCTTGTATCTTTGAAGGACTCCTTGAGCCAAATTAGCATTAGAACAGACAGTGCACCGCAATGCCCCACCTTACTGGATGAGCGCCTATTATTGTGATTCTAACTGGTCCAGCTTCTTGCGGAACATCCTTTCTTCATGAAGAATGCAAAAAAAAAACTCAGCACTTAGGAACTTCCAACTCATCTCTCTATAGAATCTTGACATTATTATTAAGTGTGATGTCAATGGTTTTCTCCAGCCAGCGAGTTTTTAGGTGGAAAGTCAGGAAATTTTATGTGAAAATGTAGTGCCATAAATAAATAAACATTTATTTATTCGTTCATTTCGTGTGCTATAACAGGGCAGAAAGTGGTGTTAGTTCGGTACAAGTATAGACGATACATAAAACAAAACAAACAAATAAACATTTCACTCAAAAACATCGCCGGCAGAAGAAAAACATCGAAGACACCCAGCTCTGAACTTTCTTTCGTTGTTTATATGAATTCATGCGTGGAAGCGCTATGAGATGTCTTGTTTCGGGGTAACAGCGGACCGGTAAGTATGCCCGTGTTGACGCACGGCACTTAGTCGTTGATGAGATTAACGATTGCGAGTCTTTTGTTAGTTCGGGGATATAGTGTGATGGCCTGCTGAGACCAAAGACTAATTTGCGGCTCCTTGCGATAAGTATGATTGAAGATCTGGACCGCTGCGTTTTGCTTATGTCTATCGTAGGGACGTATTCCTTCGATAGACAACTGCTTTGCTTCGGTTCTGCATAGCTAACGATAAACGTCCGGAGATTAGAAAGTACACCTTTGTGGAGATCTTAACAAATAATGTGGCTGTGCACGTGCTTCTGCTGGACCGGAAACCCGGCGAATTGTCAACATAAGTGGATCGGATGCCTTCTTACGAACTGCATCAGTACTTTCCCCACTGACACACTTACGTGGCATTTAGCAACCTTTTTTCGCACTAATACATGTCAGCTTACCTCGCAGTAATGACTAATATATGGAAAGAGCTCGACGAGGTGCTGCCGCGAATTGCTCGCAATGCAGGTTGGTCCTCAAGCCATACCATATGGGCCTACAATGCTCCCGATTTTGCTTCATTCATTTCAAATAAGGCTCACACTTTGATTGTGCCACAAGCCTTCGTATGCGTCCTCTATGTGTTCGCTTAGCACAAAGTTTTGGGTATAAATCCATGGAATAATCTTAACGATTCAGATGATGTCAAGAAATTGTACTCTGCGTGAATATAAGAAAGAAAGGCGTATCATATTGCTCATGTATTTCTTGAAGAGCTTAAAGCAATAGTCTCTGCAGGGTCGAAGTGGGCGTGGCGTACAGGAGCGCACCTCCTCTTGCCAGCCGCGGAGATTCGTTTGCGGTCAAGATTTACATCGTGAATCGACTTTTGCGATCACTTTGGGACCACATGGACTATTTGAAGTCGATTCAGGATGCAAATCATGATCGTGAACGAATCTCCACGGCGATCAAGAGGAGGTGCGCTCCTGTACGCCACGCCCACTTCGACCCTGCTTAGACTGTTGCTTCAAATTTATGGTTCATTGATTGAAAATGGATAAATGTTCAGCTATTTATTCGATATTCGATTCGGTATTTTCAGAAGGTCGTGTACTGTTCCAGCCGACCAGCGATCACGTTGAGGAGGAAGAGTGCGAGATGCCAAGTCCATTATCGACAGGTGTGTCTGCGATTTTTCTCACCTATTTTTTGTTTTGTTGGTGGACAAAAGTTGACGGGAATAGTGTGTGAAACTGGGCACATTCTCGGCGTTTGTGTGATTGAACAGCTGTACCGACTACGGAGCTGATCTCACGCTGAACATGTCTGCTACATTGAGGAGTACTGACTTTGGGGAGCATTTTATGTTTGATTCAGCGTGATTTTGGTACATTTCAACTAAACTGGCGGGAATTAAAAGCAGAAAAAAAGGTGAGTGGGAACTGGAAAAGATCGTGGAGGTGCACAACGGCAAATGGAAGACAAGAGGTGTGTCATTGGTTCGCAGTCGTGCAAGTATGTAGCTGCTCTTTAGTTATGTGTTCCATGAAGCTCATTAATTAAGGTAACTTGTTGAATATATGGGGCGCAATTTTTTTCGAAGAAACCATGACTCCACTGTTGGTGGGAAATTTTTTACCTATCCATGGCAAAAAATATGGTGCGAAGAACATGCCTGCCTAATCAAAATTGTCTTCATAGCAACATGGAGATTCTCGTTTTTGAACTTTCCGGAAGGAGCTCGCAGAAGTCAATAGAAATTGAGGATATGTTGAAGGTGGAGAGAGGTTGCTTGAGGGATGGTCAATCTTAATTCAATAAAGAAAAAACTCGGTAATACGCATCCTATGTTTCTGGGGAGCTCATTATCACCATTGACGATTTCTGGCGCAGAGGTGCACATTAAAACTCCGTCTCTAACCAGGGAGGTCTTTGAGAAAATGCCTAGCTTTCTCCAAACTTTTTTCACATAATATAGGGGTGCGTGCATGGATTTCAGAAGTGTTGTTCATTTTTCCTGAGCGTCCCTCCGAGTGCCCAAAAAGGAGACCGAATAGCCCAAGCGCCACATGTTTGACTTCAGGATTTGGTGAAAATCGTCTCATATGGGTTATTGATGTTCAAGATGGTACTATGGCATCCATTTCTGACTACGGGTATGATTTTGCGACATCATGCAAGCGCCAGTCGAAAATGCAAAAGTTTGTCGCCTCGGAGAATCAAACCATGGGCCACCTTGACATCCCTTTTGGCGTTCAGTAGGTCGCTCAGGAAAAATGGAACAGCTCTATGTTTCATGCACTTGTCTCGATATAATGCAAAAAAGTATTTTGAGAAAGCGCGGCATGCCCTGAAAGACCTTCCTTGTAAGGTTCTTCCAAAATAGCCCTAAGAAAATATAACCGTTGAAACGGCAATTTCCACACATTTTCGATTTTATTCCTATAAAGTACTCCTTCCCGTTTTGGAACTGCGCCCCTCCACAACTGCTAACTAAGGTTCCCTCGTTGAAAGATTACCATGTGATGTCGACCTTGGCTTGAAGCGAGCTCAGAAAAGAAAGCAAGGCAAAGAATTTGTAACGAAGCTGTGACGCTAAACCGTCTGTGAATATAATGAAACTTCGTCAGAAACTGCACAGGAATCTAAAATCATCCAACATTTGGCCAGATTAATGCGACATGAGGTCTACAGAGTGTCTTTGTAAGATTGACGAGCAGACATGTAGCAGTGCGTCCAGAAAACATGGGAGGAAAAAAAGGAAAATGGCACAGATTCCACCACGACAGCTCAAAGTGTGTCTCAGAAACGAGCACCAAACAGATGCATCCCATCGCTTCTTGTATATGGCTCCTAAATTTCGTTTTCTACAGTAACGTGAAACCTCCGCTTGGCTTCTGAAACTTTCTGGAGGTTTTTCGCTCCATATTTTTGACATGCAGGCTTGGCCTCTGATCTCACCCCTCCTCCTTCCGAGGTAAGTAAACCAGCCCGTTTGGCGTTTCTGCTGGGGCCGCATGCTGAATGTTGGGAAGGGAATGGTGTCTCCAGGTCGGCGGACTACTTGAACTCGGTTGGTACGTCAGGAGAGTGATAACACATGTGGCTACGTCCAAGCTCCGCCAAAAATGGGCTGGTTTGCTTACCTCAGGACTAAGCCTTGGAGAGAGGACGTATCTCGCAGGTCCGTCCTCTCTCCAAGGCTTAGTCCTGAGGTAAGCATCAAATTGAAGCGGTTTAAAAGGACCGAGTTGAAGTAGCCCGTCGACCGTCGGGGACCACATCCCCTCACCAACTCTCAGCATACGGCCCCAGCAGAAACGCCAAAAGGGTTGGTTTGCTTACCCCCCCCCTTCCCCCCTCCCCGGTTGAAGATACAAATCAAGAAACTTTATTGTAGTAATTTTTATTATAAAAATTGTTATTGTTTCTCTTAGTTAATAATATAAGACTATACACAATACAGCTGGGTCGTAAGTATAGTACTCCAAAGTTATCGGTATTCTTACCCTAAAACCTTCACCGGTTTTACCCAATTGATTCACCGTGACTTAGCAAAGCGAAGTTCATAGTTATTGAGCCTAACCTGGTGCATTTGCTATTGCGCTACAAAATCGCAACGCATGCGGCGTTGCAAGTAACAAATAGACTTTAGTTGTGCATAAAGATATCAATACTTCGTGAAGTACATCGCATGCATAAGGAAAAATTACTTCAGTAAATGTCATGGGTATTAATTTTCCATCTTTTCTAGATATGGAGATAGTTTCACAAGCAGCGATCCGTGCCCAGAATAAGCCGATCAATGTGCTTTCCAATAAAGGGATGATTCGAAAGGTTTGTTCACAGTACTTGTTTACACATTAGCCAGGGTCAAGTATAGTTACTTATTACTAAACGAAAACTTGTTCGTGCCATATAGTCTGAATTGGGACAGATTTGTTTACAGTAATGGCTAGGTGATGTGTCGGTCTATTGGATTTGTTTTATGTTCCATCATTTGTGATTAGAAGGGTTATTTCGCCGCATTTGTTCATGTTCACTCAAATTTCACATATTCTGTTTATTTTGTACCAGTTGTTTACTTACTACTAGTTTATCAGTCAGTTTTTAGCCAATTCAGAAATCGACTCCCTACAAGCAATGTGATCCGTTACCTCTTCGTGCGAAAACTAAAGCACCGGATAGTAAAGAGGATGATGAGGTGACGGTAATCGGTGAAGTGAGCTCACCTTCGGAACAGGTTTGTGGTACAGATTTTTTTTTGCTTGCAAAAAATTATTCTAGAAAACAAAGAAGTAACTGAATATTTAAAATGGAGCATCTACAGTCAACTCGTCGTTCATCATTTCCCTGGGATACGCCACGTGCTCCACATTTGAAAGGGTTCACAGAAACTTCTGCGTAGTTGCCTATCCGACACCTTTTGAGACCAACACAATCTCACATCAGTGCTGCGATCTTTTGAGACGTACCTGGGTTGGGTTATTATGTTCCCAGGCATGGTGCATTTGGTGTACCTGGGTGGAAATAGTCTTCTTTTGCTTAGTCAAGTGGTCGCAGCTACACAGCACAACCAAAACTCCACTGTAGTAGTACTGCAATGATGTATTTGAATAGTATGAGAATGTTGAAGTGGGGCTAGTTTTAGATACTTCTTATGCTCCACGGTTCGGAGTTAGAATCCCGTATCGGCCTTCGCCCATTTGTAATAACCCCTTTACCTCTCTGGCCGGGTGAATATCGCTTGAGGATTGCTCAACGGAACGTCGATGATTTTCGTCTGATCAGTCACGTCAGACATTAACACTCGCCATGCTTGAGCCGTCTGTGCTCTCCGCGTGTACGTTCGCTCTCGGCACAACTCTGGCACAGTATAGAACTATGGTCGAGGAATTCCTCGACCGTTATTCACCCTGCGCTCTGGGGTTTGTGAATGGGATCGGACTCTTTGAGACATTGGATACACTAGTCCCCCACCGCAAGCCACTCGCCAGCTCGCTTAAAAATACTTTTACGACTCTGAGTGGAATAGAATGCGTAGCGTGCCCTCAAAAGAACTTGATCAACGCTAAGTGTTTCATTCTTCTTATTATTGAAAGTTCCGCATTTTTCAGCTATCTTCTAATCAGTAGACTGCTTTCAGACGACAAAAGCTTCCGAACAAAATAACTATGAATTGTTACTACAGCAACAGAAGCTATTCTTGCAATGGCAGCAAAACGACGAAGGTCCGGCGCACACGCAGGTCAGTGGTCTTGTGCTTTTATTGAATTGGGGATTGTAGTGATTTTAAATAAAGGCCGTGTTCCAAACCTCAATGAATTGTGCGTCTTGTGGTGACTTTCAGTTCCTCTGACGGGTTTAATTTATTAGGGGCGGAAAATGCAGCCGATTGAATTTCGAGGTAGAAGTGGTTAGTGGTGCAGGGATAAAAAAACCATGAAAAACGGCTCAGAACACGAGAATGGGACCCTCCTCCTTGCCCGTTGATCTCCGCATTGATGCGAATCTCATTCGTGCTGCCCTCTTCAACGCCAACGGTCTCTAAGGTAAAGGGCTAGAGGCATGGACAGCATGAGTGGGGGTAGCGCACCGATAGCGCCGCGGACAGGGCCATGCTAGATAGCCGGGGCGTATCCTTAGCCGCGCATTGTGTGTCGGTCCGCACCCCTGAGGCGTCCGCCTGTCCTTCCATAAGGTAAGTTTCCCTTTCTTCAACCTTATCGCGAAATCCTTCAACCGCTCACCCACACTTTTGCACACGTTGTCCCGACGACCACCTGGTGGTATGGTAGAACATTGGTTCTACTAGTTCATGCATATACTGCTTGTTCCAGGATGGGCAAATGCAAATGTATGAAATTCAACCCTCAAGTCCTACGTCAGCATCACCACCACCGAATCACCAGGTTTGCCAAACGCATTTTTAATCAGTCTAAGTAGTTATTCTAACGCTTTTTCAGGTGGTTATCCGACGCCTCAGTGACTACAAAGTTCAGGAATTGAAAAACGAATGCAAGAAGAGGCAATTACCGGTATCAGGTGAGCAACTGTTATACGTGGTTGTTTTTGATTTACTCCGTTTTTCTTCCCCGTAACAACAGTTCCGCTTTACGGCTCTCATGTTTCAACTTTTTCATTTCCGCACTCCACTTTACAACACTACAAGTTGTGATCATAAAAGTTGTTCTCAGGTGCAAGCACATTTTATTGAAACGTTTGATGGCGGAACTAAAGGATTGTCCCATGTCAATGAAGGAGCTGACATGTTTTTTCTTGATTCTTGTAATTTTGAAAGTCTAGTAGCACGTTTGCCAGCAGTCCTTTTTCAGTAGATGCAGTGAATATTCTCAAAGATGCGCTCTCCCAGTGATTCTCCTTCTTTAATCTCCCCTCATAGGAATGCATGGCTACTTCAACATTTCATTGCTTGAAGGCAGCGATTACGATGAAAAGGGAAGGTATTGGGAGAGCATATTCACTACACGAAGCAGTTACTTGGATGCCAATGAAGCAAAGTGTGGCGCTTTCACGAAGAAAGGTGCTCTGGTTGCTAAGCATGGCTAAGAAAGTGCTCCGCCCCAAAAGCGATCCGCCCACTAGTCTAGTTGGTGATTTAGACGAGCGGCGTTACCTGCAGCGGCACAAGTGATGCAACTCAATTAGTGCATGATTTGGTATGCTGCCGTCAAACGCAGTGCGGTGAACTAGTCCATACGTCAGCCGTCCGAATTGTTACCCGTTCATGAGTGAAAACTAGTATTCAGAAAAAGGGGTCCCGTTCTCGTCTTCTCGACGGATTTCTCTGTTTTTTTCGCCACTTGCGTACCATTGAGCACCCACTTCCCCTCTGAACCCTCCAAGAAAATATCCTAATCGCTGTCTTCAAGTGTGAAGTATCCTTTTACTGACCCTGACACTTGAGCGGAACTTTTTTTCGGCAGCACATTTTCTGCTGGTTATACATCAATGGAAGACATATTTGATGCAACATCTGGACATGAATTCATGTGTCAAATCGCGTACGGAACGATTTAACCCATTGCAGATCACGTCATATTTTGAAGACGACGAGGGTGGTGAAGGAGGGCCTACTTCCGCTTATGGGTAGGGGAGGGGACATTTAAGGTACATTTCACCGCGAAACTTTTACCAACAACGGCACCTTGCGCGATGAAAGATTGGCGATGTGTGTCATGAGCTAAAAAGCTTTTCTGCCCACCCCCCCCCCCCCACCGTTACGTGAACAAGTGAAACAATCCTCTGCGTGGCGTACCATGTGCATCACGCATTTCGCATTAGTCTAAGGATCGTATGCAAATGGCACAAGAGCGCTAGTGCATTCTAGCTCACCTCATAAGTGTTGGACTTCTTATTGAAAATTTCTCTTTTAGGAGTAGGAAATTGGGTGAAAATCCAGTTGGAGTGGCCAACTCTATTGTGCTTCCCAATACTCAAGTTAAGAACTAGAGCGCTAGTGACACGTAATGGATCATTTAAAGTGTACTTCTGATAAGTACTGGTGTAGTGTGGGACTAATCCAGAGGTCTTCCAAATTTTTCAATTTCAATCCACAGTTTGTCCGGCGATGGACCTGAACCAGGAAAAGAGAGTGTTTTGAATTGGTCTACGGGTGGAGGAGCTCCGGGGTGAATGAAGAGGTGCCAAAAATTGGGCAGAATGTTGGCAGGAGATGTAGGATGTTGGACACCGACCGGTTCTTATCAAAAGTGCGCTTCGAATGAGTCGTCCAAATTTTATCTTATCCTTAGTCTTAGATAGCTCAAAGGAGTGCTCAGGGCTACGGATAAGATACTAAGGACTGGCCCCCTCCAACTGGATTTCCACCGGAAATTGTAATTAGGGACATGAATTCATGAAAGCGATAATGCATCAGTTTCAGATTCTCTTATTTGTTGACATTGTCGACGTGTTTGCTCCTCGAAATGCATACTTGCATAGCGCTAATACAGAGCGCCCTACTTAGTTTTTTTTTGTCTTCCTCAAGACTGCTTTTTAACCCGTCTGGCTTATAAGTTCAGAAACAAGAAACAGCTGACATGGAATAAAAACTGAATGACTTTGTCTTTGTGATCGTTAAACTTGTACGCCCAACAGATAATTTACATTATTTTATTTTACGGTTGCGGGACAAGCTCTTTCACCTTCTTATACGTGACAGTTGCTTCTTTATATAGACTGCCATTAATTAAGTAATTTGTCGCGGTTTTTCTGCAGGGACATCTTCGCGCGCTGAGTTGCAAACTTCGCGTTGTGGATAGTATGCTTGGAAATGTGTGTGTTTGTGGTGATGAGCGCGCGCTCCCTCCAGTGACCGCATAAGTGTTTCCGGCCGACATTCGTTTGTCGTTGTCTGTTTTTTCACCTCATCCCTCCCGTATCACCGCGCTGGTGCCCGTTCAGTTCACATTCAATCAGTAATTGTCATTTTGTATATGCTTCGATGTAGTGGTAGTTCTCGACCTGATTTTTCATTATACTCTATCCTTTTCCTATCTATAGGTGCGAAGCCGCAATTGCTGGAGCGATTACGTCCATTCGAGAAGGCCATTTTGGGCGCCTCTCCACCTCCAACACCAGAACCGGTGCAGTTCAACAACAGCAGCACCAATAGCACTACAGTAGGCAGCTGCACTCAAGAAGTTCAACAGCAGCAACCTGTACAAGAAGTTGTCCATGAACCTGTTATGCAAGCTCAACAAACTGGTAAATCTTGATAACATGGAATCTCTAAATTTTCGTTCAAATCTCTGAAATCGTTGTTTTAGTTCATTGCCAACAGCAGGCTTCACTGCAAATCCAGCAACAACCCGCTGAGCAAGTGAGGTAAGAGAAACGTTGATCGAAATTGCTAGATTTAAAGGCATGCCCCAGGGTCACATTGGTGTGGCTCTTGCACACGAATGCGAATGCATTGGTGCGAAGTGGGTCGGCAGCAAAGGAAAAAGAAAAAGAATCGTCAATATGCTTGAATCGAGGGCTTGCTTACCTTTGCAGCGCGGCTGTGCTAAGGCAGTGAGAGACTAAGCACGGAGAGGAGAGTATGAGACGAGAGAGCGCAACAGATGAGAGAGTGTCAGACGACAGCCTGATAAGGGAAAAAATCTGCAACTTCAGCAGCTTACTTTGCAAAGCACAAGCGCTCTAGTCGGTTGGTTTCCGTGCACGGGAACGCCACATTTGTAATTGTCAACTGGAGTTCTATACAACAGACTGTTGACTGTTTTGGTGAGGCGGGTGCAAATTTGCCGCTGCCTTAGCTGACATCTATGGATTTTGTATAAAAAAATTAACAAAAGCGTAAACGGCACAAAGTACTTTTAGTAATATGTAAGAAGTTAGTTATTTTGATATTAAAAATATGCAGAAGTTATGACAAACGGTTGTAAAGCGATTCTTAGCCGTCGGCCCATTTGGGCTGCCACCGGCGTGAATAAATTAAAAAGGTAATGAATTTTAGTCATAGAGTCAACCTCATCTTTATCCATCAGTGATATCCCAGACGTTTCATTGAAAGCAACAGTCCCAGCAGGGCTCGTTGCCCTCAATACCAATAGTGCCCAACGATGCGCTAGCCCCAGACAAGCACACATGAAGAGATACTGAACAAACAGCTAACCTCTGAACGTCGCTAGAATGGAAGCAAACACTGCCGAAGGAGGCGGGACTTGCCGATCAAGCGCGTGATTGGTTGCGAAGGCATTTGCGATCGTTTTGGGATTACACGGACTATGTGAACTCGGTCCTTTACCTCCCCACCTATAACTTTATTACCGATCCCTTTACCCTCTCGAATTCGATCTGGGATAGTTGCTTTAAGTTCCTTATTTTCAGGAGCACTGTAGGAATTCATGACTATCTCGGACGTCCTCTCGTTTTGCAGCTATCCCCTCAGCTTGTGCAGGTTTGGATTACTCAGTTTTTTTTTCTTGAAATGAGAAATATCGGAAATTGAACAAGGCTTTTTTCTACGATTGATAATGAATGTTTCAACATTGTTGTCCTGTTTGTCAAACTATCAAAAACCGAAGCGGAAAAACTCCAATAAATCTTCCTCGAGACGTGGGCTTTTCCTTAGTGAGTTATCTCGCTATGAGTGACAAATTTGCTGCCCATTTATTCACCAGCTATGACAGCAATCTACGCATTCACCATTTCTTGTGGCTCGCGAGGGCGTGGCATAGACGGATGGTCGAGTCAGTCTATGGAGATTGAGTCAACAGAATGACCAAGTGTTTTTGAATTTCTTTTTGCTGTCATTTCGAGAGCGTCGAATAAAATGCAGGAGTAATTTGTTGCGGTGAAGGCGGGTTGTCACCCGTCAACAGATCCATTCTTGGTGGACCAGTACGCCCGCTCGTCTGTTCTCCACTTACTCCTTCCATTCAACATGGTGGGTACGAAAGTTACTGTAACAGCTGGGAAAGTAAAGGTCGTAATTGGTGGCGAATCCGAGGAATTCTTCGATTCCGAACGCATGTTTGCTTTACAGCTTTTTCTTTTTTCAAGTACTTTTCTTATATAACGATAATGAGCCCGACAAGGTACGCTCAGGAGGTCCCCTTTACATGAAATTTTGGGTGCTGCACCCGGAAAACCACAATCACAGTCCAAATGACTATGAGGGTGACCGTTGAACGAGTTGGTACCACTTTTTGGCAAGCAGCCGTCTTCAATCTAATCTATGCAGCTTATAAGGCTCGAAAATGATTTCGTATTAATTCTTTGCAGCTCCTAGAGTACTTCGAACTCAAGCTGAGCCTATGCAAGCTCAAAATTATATCCTTAGAGATTTGTTGTAGTGCAAAATGACCGCTAAATATCTTTCTCTTTACCGCGCTTCAAATTATCTATGCGAAAATGTGCACTTCTGCTCAGTGCTATTGATAACTGCTGCGAAGGAATTCTTGTGAGAAGTGCTGGTCTTTATGGCAAGGGCCAGGACTTCCGGAACGATTTTCGGTGTAAATGTGACTCAATATTTTTATGATCAGATGAGCAGATTTTTATGGTGGCCCTGCTTTACTTCCTGTAGCAGATATGTAATACCTTTCTCTCGCTTTTCGCTTAAATCACGCGATATAATCTGTGGTTTCTAACTATTTGCGTTACGAAAAGTATAAAGCTTTCGACATCAGTCTCTTTTGGGATACGCCATGTACCCAATTTTTTATCGAGAATCATAGTTATAGGTGACTGCAAATTGATCTGCATATTGACTGTAGGGCTGCCGCTGAAGAAGGCGGTGTTTCTACCTCTTCATTGAATCTGGCACCAATTATCTGATTTATGAGTTGTAGAAGGTTCGGTTGCTCTTGACGGAGGTCGAATCGGGATCCGACTCCCGGACTTTCCGTGGTAGGCAGTGCATCTGCCACTATACTGTCCTTGTTCACAGTCACAATACTTCTGATTACATTATGCACACTCAAGTAGACTTGCAGTAGAAACCTCCGAGTTGCTAGCCGCAGCAGTGTCAGCAGCATATGGTGCCGACACTCCCACTCGTCCGTGATTGGCTACCATCGCGCAGGTACTGTGTGCAGACGCGAACCAACCAATCATAGACTAGTGGGCGCGCCTGCAGCATATGCTGCTGACACTGCTGCGACCCGTAACTCTGAGGTTTCTGCTGCAAGTTTATCTGAGCGGGCTCCCTTGTCTTCGTTCTGTTACCGCTATCTTCCCTAGATTTGAACCAATGATGGATCGTGGAACAATCACTTTGCTCTTCTTTTTCATTTCTTCTTGCATCACTCATTCAGTTATTTTTGTGCTGTCCAATTTCTTATTCTTTTTCATGTTGGTAAGCAGCTGACCATAAGTGAAGCGACATTGCCTTCAGCCGCCATTATCCGCTGTGAACTGTTCGATAGTTTGGTCAGAAGTTTTTTCTGATTGATTGGTCGTTCTTTCTGCTTGGTACATAACTACGTTGAGTTGAGTTGATTACTGCATCAGAGATGATATAATTGCCGAGAATTGAGCCACTTGTTCTACCGTGAATCCGTTATTACAGCAAAATTCCTTGATTAATCAAGTTCAATTGATCGTAAGGTAGATCCATCTCGAATCTGTTCTTACTCCATGCAACTGCTGTAAACCTATTTCTCATAGGCTTCGCGACTTTATGACATCTTTCCCTTGTTTTTTATGGTCGGACTTGCCCAGGTGCGCTTACGTCCGCACGGCAGTGCCTCTCTCAGCCCTGGATAAGCGCACGTTTCGGTGGGGATTCAGTTGCCGTGGGTCTGAAGAGCAGAATGTGGTTTGAAAATGCGCAGAACAGTTGGCGAAGGGATAACAGGCGGATATGCCCTAACTCCGGCTGTCACTGCTCTCTGTCTAAATGAGGACCGACAGGGAGATGGAGTCGCGAGCAAGAGTCTGACGAGAAGAAGGTTGAGATCACCGTTCGTCGAAGCATACTCTCTTGACCTCAACTTCCTTGAGGCTTCCGTGAATTCAGTTGATCCTTTAGAACATCTGACGACGTTTCCATTCAAGTTCCTAACAATCTGTGTCATACATCTCGTTCGTGTAAAGGCAGGACGAGCCCAACTGTCTGCGTTACTTGTGAGATAGCAATAAGTTAGCTTTTCTTATTCGATAGACCTTGAAAATCCTTCTAACGGCCGTAGAAAATTCAAGCAGCTTTGAGTGGATTTCACTTAGAACTCGAACAAAAAGCATAGAGATACTCTGAATACATGATGACGAAGATGTTCACATTTCCCGTAGGAGTGTTGTGACGCGTGCGGTCACGCAGCGGATACTCGAGTGATGACGACGTGTTGAGTCCAAATTGCTCATACCACACAGTCAATAAATAGCGTTACCGTCAATGGCTACTGTAAATTATTCTAACTTGCGTGAATGTTTTGAAGGTAAATCCCGGGATTGTTGTTGCGCTTGCAAGGGACGGTGGAGATGCGATGTGTAGCCTCAGTGATGGAAAATGGGAAGAAACCTTTTGGCAAGAGCGAAAATAAAGTCTCTGTCTCCAGTAGCGGCGAAGTGAAATAGCACAGATTTGTGGGCGAGCTTGATGGTGTTGGGCGGGGCCAATGCTGCGTCTTAGGGCCTTAGCGCCTCGACATCGCGCAATCATCCCTAAAGTTGTAAACATCCTCCCCGCTTGCATTCCACTGCATTTATCTCGGGGAAAGGCTTCATCTTGAGCAGAAATCACCGACTTTGCTTTTAGGTGTATCCTAATTACTTCACCTTATTGATAGCTTCTAACGCGGCTGTGCTCACGTTACGTCTTTCACTTAATCTGCGCAATCTGTACATTATTCACGAAGCTTAACACATAACGGACCGCTGTTGCGCGCGCATTTTCGCGCCTTTTCTCATATTTTCTCCTCAGTAACCATCACTCGATTAATACTTTGACTATCGCTGATGAAATTATTGCGTATCGGATCCGATAGTCTAGACGGATAGTTTCAGAACATGAAAACTATCGGAATAAGTTAAGCGGAAGGAGTCCATTCTTCTGTCTGCGTGCGCCACCATGTGATGCACTCGGTCCGTTACGTGTTAATAATTGAATTTGCGATTATGGCGCTTGTGCGGAATGTTGTCAAGTTGCTAGTAGCTGTCTGACTGGTCTTGTAAAGGGTCCTTCTATGATAAGCTTACGGTTTCAAAGGAATACAACGTTAGTCAATCAGATGTGAACCGAAAAATTTCAAGTTCTGTTTGCGACATCTGTTTACGAATAAGTTACATTTGAGCGTGTGCCTACACGTTTGACGCAATTCGTGCTATCGCGTTGGTGGATGAGATGAGATGGGATAGAATGGGATGAGCTACAGTTGTGAGTCGCCGAGTTGAAAACAAGGTGCCAACTGAGCGAAGATCGCTAGCATCATGCAATCACATACGTGATTTCTCTCAAAATTTCTTCATGCGGCTTCCCTTCCACCCCCTCGTCTCCTGTCGCATGATCCAATCTCATCAGTGGCTTGTGTCAGCCGCGCGATGTAAATGCGTCCTCCTGTTGTCACGTTGCTGTCTTTAAAACGCAAGAGCTACACATTCATTATCGCAAAGCGCAACAGCCGGTCACGAATTTCGAGCATTTGCCGTGTCGTTCTTGAGAGAATTCGGGATCCTGAGTTCTGGGGTAGCCGCTCTTTGAAAATCGCTAACTTAAGAACTTTCTAGTCCAAGATCCAAGACACATTCTAAGATAGCAAAACTAACGCAACTATGACGGTCATATATGAAAGCACAGGTGCTGATTTTCTTGGCAGTGGGGGCAGAGGAAAAGACACCAGTGGAAAAAGGCATGAAATGGGACCCATTCTCATCTAGACGGTATGAGAGTTCGGGGGTTTGGGGAGTAAACACTTCAAGAGGCATTGGGTGCCGATGCGAGAAAGCGCCAGACGCATATAGAGAGCATAGTGGAGGGCGAGAAGACAGACATCGCAACGATAGGCGTGCGTGGTTGTTCAGGTGTCCATGTGGGTAAGTCCGAACCTCCTAGCGTTCTCTCCACGCGTTGGAGTCCTAAAAGTGCCCCATTTCTGCCATTGCAGACCCTGCACTCTTATTCTTGTAGGAGGGGGGATGGTTGTGGTGTTGTCTATTGAACCAATAGCGGAATAGGCCTTCTAAGAAATTTTGGTTCTTGGTAACACTACCACTGTCAGCGACCACTTGTATTTAATTCCTTACAATTTCGTGCCTACATTTGAATAGCTGTGGTTTTTTCTCAACGAAAAAATGAATGATGATGTTAATTATGGAGGGCAAACCATCAGCGCAGATCGATCTGTTTGGGGTGCGCACTGCGTTTGACCTCCATTCACAGTCGTACTGGCCCTTGAATACAAAAAAATGACTTTCAAGGGTCGGTCGATGCCTGTCCCTGTCACTCTTTCTATCCTGTCAGATAATTTTATCCTTGAGTTGCTTGTGGTAAGCGGCGCCTACCAACCTACAGTACCTTCCTACAGATTAGCATTTATTGATTTGAGCCTAAACTTTATAGAACCATTCCCTACTGTTGCACTTGAGAAATACTGCAGTAGATTATACAAATACTACTGTAGATTGTATGTAAAACAGCTGCCATAAATGATTGAAAAGTAATCTGAGATGGCTTTTATAAAAATCTGTCTTGTGAAAACACTATATGAACTGCACAACTGATGCAGTACTCATTCAACGGTCTTGCAAGATCAAAGAATTGAAATGAATCCACTGTTTCAGTTGACAGACGCCAAGGGCACGCCGGTAGGAGTTGCGTCTGTACAGTACATACCTGGATCTGGACATCCCGTCGTCTTGTCGTAGTAAGTTTGGTAGTACACTTCAACAAGTTGATTAGAAGCTGAATGCAGTAACACAAGTGATTTTCTACGTCATACCATTTTTGGGACCACGTCGATCTTGAATTGCTTTTTGCCCAGCTAGCATATCCATAAGAGGAGCTGTCCAGCCATTTCTGTACCTGTGAAGCTAAAGTGCTCGTCAACAGGTGTGGTATGGAGGCGAGAAGAGGGTCATGTGCCACCCTCACGGGTTACCACGCCCATAGAGGAGTGCTAGTCATCGCTGTTCCACACCATTGGGACTTCGGTCATTTCCTCTCTTGGGATAGCTTTAACGGTGTGTATGTAAAGGATGTATCGTTTACTTTGTAGTGATTTGGGGCTTCCTCTTGGAACTCTAATGAATAAGATCCGCATTTCATTTCAGAGTGCTATAGCTGACAATATTTCAGCCATCCACGCGCTGGTCCACAACAAGGCAGTGGTCAACCTATTGCTTCACTACAACCCTGTTCAACCTCGCCAACCACTCATGAGAGGGTTGCACACATCATCCCCATCCAAACAGGATCAGTCCCAACCCAAGCACAGGCAGTGATCGCAAACGTGCCAGCTTTAACCCAACCTCGTGTCGTTCAAGCCACACAAGTCGTCCAGAAGCAAAACGACAACACTTTTCGATTTGCTCAGATGGGTTCTGGCGGACAGGTAATACTGCCCCTTACTCTTTGCTATTTTCTGTAAAAAGTTTTTTCTCGAAAAATATGCTTGGAAATTACTTAATAAGTGTTCCACATGACGGACACCTACTTTTGAGCAATATTTTTTCAGTTCACCGTTGCACCAGCGAACGAGAGAACACCGACTAAGAGCATGCCGATGGTCATGAAAACAACAGGTAATACCGGTGTTGCATTTTACTTATTCATGTTTGAGTGGTCAACTTATTTCTGGTTTCTGACGTATAAGGATCTAAATGAACAAAGTAAAAGGTTAGCTAGTCTTGAAACTGTCACACGGATAATTTTGCCATTCCTCTGCAACATGTTTATTGTTTGCATGCGTTACAAAAGGGAAGCTCGAAACTGCATTCTTTCATCTTCATTCCCTCTGTTCTTTTACAATTATTGCTCTCGGTATCAGTACCGCTCTCTAAATGTGGAAAATTCGATGTCGATGGCACGTTACGACCAGTTAATAAAATCCAAGACAACGCAATAGAATCTTAACCTTAAGAAAACGTTTGGGAGTACTAGAGGTGAATAAAGTGACTCCTTTCAAACGTTTTCGTTAAGAAAAATTTCACAAAGGATGGCTGCTAGCCGATTTGCCCACCTTGGCCGCTCGGAATTCCGCAAGCTCTCAAGGCAACAATTTTCCCAATTGGATGGAAGTCCTTCTACACACAAGGCGTAGCGTCTTTTTAATGCCTCTTGTTGCGATCGAAGCAGTCAAGGCTAGATGATGCCCAACTTCCAAAGATTTCAAGCGGTACAAAAATGATTCTTCTGAACTGGAATATTGTATTATTATCATATTGATATTTTTGAGCGGAGTTGTAATGGCAGACGGCACTGTCTACTGAGCGCGATGCTAGGATCAAATCCTGTAGTATACGGCGTGCGAGCCAGCCAGTCCTTCCATCCTTAGGCCGACGTCAGATTTTGCGAATCGAGCGATTCGCCAGCGTCCGCGGTCGCGTCGCGTACAACGAATCAAGCTATTCTGGTTGACTTGAAATGGCTCGATCCGCTGTGCGCGACGCGACCGCGGACGCCAGCGAGTCGCTCGATTTGCAAAGTCTGACATCGGCCCTATAGGGTGAGACGCACCAGACCCGTCTAGGAGCATCACTGGCTGACTTGTACGTCGGCTGGTCCCGGCAACTCATTGTAAAGGCCAAATCGCATTTAAAGCCACTACTATCGTGAGTGTAAGTGGAGTGAGTGTACAAGGACGTGATAAACGACAAATGCTTTATACTTCATCATTTCATTGCCGATTCCCTAGAAAAATGTGAAAAGCTCACAGCAGCTGAAGGAAAACGCTAGAACTGGGCGAAATTCTGCCTTTTTTTGCTACCAATGTGTTTTTCAGTAAAAAAATGACCACTATAACTATCCAACATTGTGCGTATCTTCTTCAGCACTGCTTTTGATTTAGGTCCATCCCACACCATAATTGCATCACCGAAGCACAGCATAACTAGTATCATTGGCTTGAGTAAGTTTTCCGTTGTAGTTTCGAAGCTTCTCATGGAAGATTTATCAGTTTTGTGTTCAACAGGTCAACAACCAACTCAAATGACGACCACCGCAACCCATCAAACACCTGTATTGGTTGCATTCCAACCAACCACGACTACCTATCAAACGTCACCTCAGAACACTGTGCATATTGTAAGTTAATAATGTTATTGGTCCACTTCCCAACTGAGTCATCTTCATGGTCTGCGTTTAGAATCCGACCCAGACCACCGTGGTGCAAAATGGGTTTACTAACGAAAGTTTGAACCCTTGGTGAGTTTTTCCTACATCCTCCTTCACTAGTTGTGAACTATTCAAGTATTAAACTCAAGGGAAGAAGAATGAATTTCAGTCTCCAAGATAGCCCTCGAACGGCCGACCTAGCAGGTGATTCACCACATATGCCAAATAGTGGGCAGTCTGAGGCTGTTGCTGAGACAGGAGACGGTACTATGGAGAACCCAATCACGTTTGATGACCCGTCATCTATGTAAGCGATAGGACTCTTTTCAAACCCGAATCAGGTCCTCGGAGGGTTCAATGGATTCATTCTTATGTATTTTTAGCTTGACACCAGCTGCGCTATCGATGCATGAAGAAATGTTACGAGCTCAACAAAAGAAAATCGAGATGTTGCTGGAGGAGTTGGCGAAGAGTCAAGCGCATTTGAAGCAAGAGCAGCAGCTCATTCTCACAGCTAAGAAAGCTCAGGTTAGTATCTAGACGTTTATACCACTACGTGTGATTGATGTAGCACAGCTTCCAAGGTAGTGCTAAGTGGGGTGAGGTTAGTCTAACGACATTTACTGTCTCGCTTATTTTAGGACGAGGTCTTCTCCGCTTTCGTCACTGAAACTCTCTTGAAAATAAAAGAATCTGAAGTCGACTCTATCTGTCTTCCTTTTCTGGGCACCAACATTCTGTAGGATGAATCTAAGGGTATCTGGAACGTATAGGGTATCGCGTCGAGCAAATAGTCGTAATATTATGCCCCTGCCCCATTCGGAGAAGTTCCCGGGATGACCCTTCACCCCGCCTCACTATGGTGCCAACAATTGTAATTAAATCTGGTTCGTCCTCACACACTCAAATCCGGTCCTCAATTTTCTCCAGAATTTCTGTCGAGTGAGGAGGTATATGTGGGTCTTGAAACAATGAACTTTGTTTTGCGCTACTAATTTATCTTCTTAGCTATCCCTCACTGCCCATTTGACCTATTAGGTATAGGTTCTAGGTGTAGGTATATTGTAAAGGTACTGGGTATCTATGCAGGTATCAGTACCTCTACGATATTACAGTTTCTTTTTTTTTGTGCGGACTGGTTTGTACAGGGTTAAGTCTATCATTTTCCAAGCTTCCTTCTCCGAATTTTGTATTTCTAATATTCATTTCACCTATAATCGTCTAATACTCGTACTATTCATGTTTTCTCTCGCATACCCTTCTTCATTCCATGTTGTGAATGGAATATTAAAATGATTGACAGAAGTCAAAGGTAGTGTTACTAAATTGACGATTTAAGCAGCGCCTTCGTGAGCAGCAGCGAGAGAATGCAACGAATCGAGAAAGAGAGCAGTGGTTGAGGGAGTTGGACGTTGGTCACATCAATAAACAACATATTCAGCACTTTTTACAACATAAAAAACAACAAGCAACACTTCAGGTACGTCAAATATTCCTATGCTTTTGTGGTCTTTTTTCGTAATCTGTACAAGCTGTCTTCAACTTCCTCCCATGAAGAAATGTAGCGATTAATGGGCCCCAAATTCACATACCACCAAGTTCTGTAGCAGTGGTAACAGAGGCTGAAAGATGAGGTCGTTTACGCGTGTGATGCATACATATCTATGATTGGTGGATTGCGTGTTGTTACCATATACTTGTAGGCGCATAACCCAAATGTCGTCCACAAAAGCCAGCCCTTTCAGACTTTCGAAGTAGTGACGCCAGTTAGAATGGTGTCATGTAGGCTCATTTCGGCCATATGAAAATGGGTTGGAGGCAAAAGAAGTATTTTCGGTGTAATGGAAATGTTTTGAAATGGAAATGTTGAAGCTCCTCGTCACTGGCGAGCTCAAGGTGGTTGCAGTATCTGCTTCCACTGAAGGCAGAGACTACATCGAAAAAGCAGTCTATTAGAAATCAAGGTTGAAGTGATCAGAGAGGCAGCGATAGCGAAAAAATCAGGAAAAACGGCGTAGGATCCGAGAAATGAGTTCGATTGCACGTGTTAATCGCGACGGCTGTCATCTTTGCAACAAAAAGCATATTTTGGTTGATAACGCATTTCATATAGAAATAAATTAACGTCTGTTCGATAAATATCCCTTCGAAATGATCATCAGTCAACTTCCTACCTATAACTCCGTCATCGACCCCATAACTCCACGAATTCGTTCTGAGACTGTTGCTTTGAGTTATCACTCAACATCGTCTTGTTTTTTTGGACTGGTTGGGCTTGTTGATCTCATCATATATTTCATTCCTTTCAGAGGCATTCAATAGAGCATAATCGGTTAACTACTACCGAAGCTCGTCTTCAGGAGGAACTTCATGTTGAGCAAGCTGTGCAGGATATCGTGCGTCTCATTAAACAGGTAGATTCATATTATTCGATACTTCTTTCTTGTTCTTTGGCGTACTTCTTTCTTGTCTCATAGAATTTAGACATAGAATTTAGGACCCGAGAACTGCACTTTTGATCGTTCAGCTCCTTCGAAGGTATCAGCTGGAGAGAAACGTGAGTCCTATTTTCTAGCATTTAGTAAGGAAAGGAGGGTGGAACAAATGATTACATGGGATAGCGTAGTGATCGAGCAATAACCCATAATCAAATTCAGGCCGAACAACAGCAAGCCAGTTCGCCGGACACCGATAAGGTAAGCGTGTTCTTTGGATGTGCATTCAGGAATATTGTCACATTCATTTTTATTCGTGAGTACTCAGTCGAGAAATACCTTCAGCTTACCAGGGGGTCTTTGAGAAAATGCCCAGCTTTGTCCAAACGGTTTTCGTTTTAATATAGGGGTGCGTGCTTGGATTTTAGAACTGTTGTTCATTTTTCCTGAGCGGCCCTCTGAGTGCCCAAAAATGGGTTCAAATAGCCCAAGCGCCACTTTTTTGACATCACGTTTTGGAGAAAATGATCTCATATGGGTTGTTGATGTTCAAGATGGAACTGTGGCATCCATTACTGACTACTGGTATGGTTTTGCGACATCATGCTAGCGCCAGTCGAAAAGGCAAAAATTTGTCGCACCGGGGCCATCGGCCATCTTTTCATCCCTTTTTTTTTAGCGTCCAGAAGGCCGCTCAGGAAATATGATGCACAGTTCTATGTTTCATGTCCTTGTCTCGACATAATGCAAAAAGTATTTCGAGAAAGCGCGGCATGCCTTGAAAGACCTTCCTTGTAAGATGGTAACAGCCCTACGATTTTCTTCATTCCTTAACTTTGCAGGTATCCCAGGCAAACTCACCTGCATCGGCAGTTCAGGAACCACTGGAACAGACCTATGAAATGCCAGCACATAACTTCGAACAGAAACTAAACATTATCGAAGAAGATCAACAGGTCAGCAGTTTTTCGGCTCCTGAATTGCCTCATTCGGATATAACAGCAGCTGTTCCCAAATGCGGTGCTACATATCAGCGAGAGATGCATTGACTGCCACTAGTAGTTATTATTTTGAAAAAGCTGTAACTTTCTTCCCATCTGGATATTTTTACCTGCTACTTCGCAGCCTTCACTCGCCAAGAACTCCTACAAAAGTTCTGTTTTCAGTCCATCATCATATGTGATGCATCTGGAATGCAATTACATCCCGATCAGACTGTGATTTACCACCAGAATGGGTAAGAGAACATGTCTGCACAGACAGTCATGCTCTGAATATCTCCTAAAACAATACTGAGCAGTTTCAGACGCGTCATGCAAGACGGAAAACAACCGACTGTCGATATGGAGGAAATATTCAAGAGTGTACTGGAAGATGCGTCTCGTGCAATGGGAAGTGGTACAACTGCAGCCCAGGTATGTTTAGATCCTATAAATAGGGTTAACTAAATAGATTACTGCTTCCGAAAATCATCTTAAAGGTTGGATGGCATATTTTTCAGAGTATCGATTGTACCATGACGAATAATGCTCAAGAATCTCAGCAGACGATGGTCGTATGCCATCAGCAATGGCAACAACCCGTGAGTTGCTCTACCCCATAAACCAAATTTTTCTCTGAGTGTGAGACTTGGATGAGGCCTTTGTGTTCCGGTCAATGCGACAAGTTGTTGCTTTGGGTTTTCTATCAAGAATGATCCGATGCAGCCCTACCCTCTCAATGTCGCCTTACTAGAATCAGAAAAATGTGCTGTAATAAAGGAAACAAGTCATGATTTGAAATGTAACGGCGTTGTGCACCATAGGGAAGAGCTCGCGAATTGTTCCATCCACGTTTCAGCAAAGAACAATTTGATTAAGCTAACGAACTGCAGGACTTCACTTCAGATCCCGTAAAGGATGTTACAACTGATTCAATGTTGCTGGAAAACGACGCCATCGTAGAATTACACAATTACCCAACAAATTTTTGAGTTCTCATGCGGATTAGAGGGGTACTGTGCTGAATTCGTTTTGAAATTGCAGAGTTTCCAAACTGTTGACGCTCCATTCTTCGAGAAAATTGTATTTTTCAAAATTGAGGCCCGGTTTTGTGAAATCCTGTCCGACATCGTATTCTGCACTCGATTTTGTATATAATACCAGATTAGTCCCCCGTCAACCGCCGGGACCTCCCTTTCTTGCGCTACCTCCTACGCTACTTTTAATGACACCAAAATCTCGTAGAAAGGATGCGGATTTACAGAAAAGGCGTTTCATATTGTAAAGAGCATCATCATGCCATGAAATGACCTTAAAACGGGACTCCAATACTTACATATACTTGGAAGTGTTAGGGATTGGGTCTCCCTCTCTTCTCCCCATTCCCCTCCCCTCTTCCCCTTCACTACCCTCCAGCTGCTACGGCAGCCCCCAATGGGGTTGATTTGAATGTGTCCAGGAGGGGTTTTTTTAGCCGTTT
>KZ344988.1:1981-12047 GCA_002352805.1 Teladorsagia circumcincta
GTCAATGAACTTACTTTAGTTAGCCCTGCGGAAGTATGCTTTCCTTGTAAAGTTCCAAAAACGCACCTTGTGAGACAAAGCGGCATACATAGTTGCCGCGGCGGCGGCGCCCGCGAAATCGGTTATGTCCCAGGCGGCGAAAAAAACCAAAACGCGCTATGTCGTCAACGTGTTAAGCCACGGGTCGGGATCAGGCGCCAAGAAATAGTCCCTCCCAGAGTGAGAAAGTGGTGTTCTCTAGCGCAGGAGACGCGGCACTGTCCTAACTCTAATGTGTAGGCAGCCACGCTAAGGCCTTGCTTTGTGTGCTGCTGTGCTGCCATCCTTATCATTCGCGCATGCATGGCGTCTGCGCCTTCTTGGTACAACGTACTACGTACTATCTTGCATCTTCCCTCTCATCGCAGCACTATGTACTTGGGATGCTAAGAAGGTCTTAAGCCGATTTTTTGAATGTCAAGATCTTTAACTTATTTCGCCCCATTAAGGCATTCCTGGCGAAGAAAAGATTCGCCAAAGTTGAAGACATTGAAACAGCGGTCAGTGATTTCTTTGGCTCTCAGTCTCTCAAGTTCTGGGAGAAGGGGATTGCTCACCTGCCCATCAGGTGGGACTTGGTTGTGAGTGACAATGGGTAATATATTATCGAGTAAATTCCATTGTATGCTGAATAAAAAAAGTAAAGCATAAAAGATGTCAAACGGCTCGGAACTTTCTTACCATCGCAATATCTCCTCATACCACTATCACTTCCCACTTTCAGCTTCATGACTGAATGCTTGTACTCATTTTATCGTGTGGCTAGCCTTTGATTCCTTGATCCCTGCTTGCATCCCTATAACTTGCAAAATACCGAAAAAAGCAAACCACACAGAACATGAAAAAAGCGCTCTTGTTCTGAACGATCTCTGTGGCTAGCTTTGCCACAAAGGCATCTCCCAATCTATTGAGTGCTTTCACACTTTCAGCGAGCATAAAATGATTACTGAGGTGAGATTCCCAGCGATGAGGATTCCGTCAGCGTTGATCGCGGTTGGTCTGCGTTCTTATGAAAACTCGTAATCGGTCTGTTTCTTTAGCGCGCTTATAATCGCCGATTATTAGCAGAATAATGACATCGCTGAGTACTCATTAGAACTATGGGAAACCAAGCCTCGGGTTTGTAACGATTATTTAACCCAGAGGTTTTTCGAATACAGAAAGTTTAATGCGGAATTTACTTAGAGGTATGCAGGAGGTACCATTGTAAAGATACATACATTTGTTTGCTACCTAGCAGTATAATCGTTTAGTGGCTGGTATCAGTTTTATGAGAGGTTTATGCTGTTTGCCAGATGCATTTGCAGTGGAGACAAACAGCGTCAGTGGCGATGGCCTCCCACACAAATCTAACAGTTAATAGTTCATACACATTTTATTGAGGCAGTCGTCAGTTGGGTTGTTTGGTCTGTACTGCGACACATCTGACTCTTGAATTGAAAGAATTCTTGATCAGAGGGCCGTCTGAGCTCACATTTTCAGTAGTGGGTGCATAATCTTTGACTTTAGAGCAGGATTCCACGATCAGGTCGAAAGTCAAAGAAGGAGGAAGCTATCTAGTGGGTAGACAGGCGGCCCCTTGAAGTGGGCGGACCGACACGCAACTCGTGGGGAACGATATGGTCTCGGCGACCTAGCATGGCCCTCTCCACGACGCTGTCGCCGCGATACGCCCAATGACCTAACCAGTAGTCGCAGTTCTCTAGCCATTCAGAGGCCGGGTGCAGCAAGCCCTAGCTGGGGGATGGGTCCCCAACACTCTGCGTTCCTGCTCTGTCGATGACGCAACCCTCGTGGTTTGGAATATGGGCAGAGTCCAAAGATGCCGGGTTTGGGGACCCATCCCCTAGTTGGGGCTTGCTGCACTCGGACCCAGCAGAGTGAGCCTTATCGTTGATGTGAGCAACGATGCGGATCGTGTCAACGCGGAAATCAACAGACAAAAGCGGATCCCATTAATCGGTTTCTGGGCATTTTCTTCTGTTTCTAGCTTTTTTTTGGAAGGTGAGTTCGCAGTAAGGTTGAAGTTGCTGAAATGAAGCTCTAAATGAGACTCGGTGATAAAGGCAGCGTTTACGTTAGACTCAAGAGGGGCTCGGAGGGAACGTGTGGTGCCAATGATACGCCACTAGCGAAAAAAGCAGAGAAATCCGTCAAGAAAGCGCAGACGGGACTCCCTCTCTTACAGATGCTGCTAAGCGGCTGAAGAAGCGGGCTTATGGACGAGTTTATCGCAACATTTGGTGGCATCATAGTAAAACATGCTCCAACTACATATTTGTTTCAGTTTGACCGCTGCTGCCAACACAGCTCGTTCAAACCATCAACTGAGCTAGTGGGCGGATTGCTTTTGAGGGCGGAGTGCTTTCGAAGTCCTGCTCAGCAACCAGCGTTGCTCTCACCTGGAAGCGCCACACGTAGTTTTCGCGGAGCAGCCAGATAAGGGCTTTGTGTGGTTCGAATACTTTTCCGATGCGCTCCTTCTTTATCGTAATCGCTTCGTTTGAGCAGGAGGAGGTGGCTTTCACCATCCCAGCCTTTAAAGGGTCTAGCGTTATGTTGAAGCTACAGATGTTGGACTGATCGTGAGTAGAGGTGAAACGGATAATCGAATTCCCACACGAATGTTGGGTATGGGCAGAATTCTCCGCCTCAGACGGGTATCCAACAAAATTGTTGAATAGTGTTTGAAAAGAGCTAGTTCTTGGCTAGTTTCTTATTGTTCAAATCGACCCCCCCCCACTTGGCGTCTCATGCCCTCAAGTCAAAATTATTGAACATTGTTTGAAAAGAGTCAGTTCTTGACTAGTTCCTTAATGAATTGTTTGTAAACGCTTTTCACTGGTTAATAGAACTTTTATTTTTCTTCTTTCTCACTATTATAACGAGTAAACTGATCCTACTATGAATGCCCAAGGAGACAGGCCGACGTCAAGGGTCAAGGGCCAAGAAAAGTAAAAAAAAAGCAAAGGAAAAGTATTATCTATCTATGATTTTGAGAGGGGTAATGCCTTCTCACAACTTCCCGCGAATGCTGACCACCAGCGCTGAGCGCAAGTGCTAGTGTAGTTCTCGGTATCCACGAGATCAACCCTCATTTGCGTCTTATGCCCTAGAGTCTAAAACAACTCGATTTGAGAAGACAACAGACTTCAGACTAGTTCACAAATCTTCACAGGCTTCATTTGCCAGTTTTCTATATTCAAATTCTAATTTGAAGATCTTTAGAAATGGAAAACCGGACAGTTCAACGCGTTCCGTCCCCGTCTCCACTTTACAACCGATTTATGTTGCTGAACCATTGGAGGTACGTCCATCTATGAATATAATCAATATGAATAGAGTGAAAGTCAATTCATAAATAGAGCAAAACTTTATAAATGTATAGTGATAAAGTTATATTGTTATGCAAAACGTATAATTATATGAGAGCATCAGAAATATACCTGTAATTGCTTTTCCTCGTTTCATTTCCAATCGTAGCGCAAACATTTATTTTCAGGTCAATGAAGGAGGTTCGATGCCACTGCAATGGAAAAATATCTATATACTACCAGAGCATTCACGTTTCAACGTCTCCAACAAGCAGATTACGTTTTCGGTTAGTCTGCTGTCCCTCTGCTGTGAATGTATGTCACGGCGATGTATTTGACGTGTTACTGCGATTTGAAATTGTAGAAAACTAAATGGGGACAAATGAATAGTTTAGACTCCTATACGAAGTGAATGATAGAATAAAATGAGTGCTAACGAGTCAGAAAATGGAGAGCTCTATAGCCTGAGAATCTCGATGAAAGTTTTAGATGGTTCACGACAATCGCAGACGGTCTCCTTGAAGGCAAGCCTCTCGATAAATGGGTGTGGAATAGCGCCTACCTGACCACCTGCCTACCGCATCACCAAAAGGATTAGATGCTATACAGTCCCTGCAATATAACGCCGCCAGCGTGGCAGCCGACAGCGGAAGGCGGGGCTTGCGAGCCAGGGTGTGGATGGCGGGTCGAGCGAGCATCTACTGCCTTTGTCTCGCATTTTCAAACAACAAAACGTGCGAGAATTCAACCCTAGTCCGCCCCTCTACTACTCTCGGGGATGGAGCAGGTGAGCGTGCCTAATCCCGGAGTGTGCCTTTAAGTTGCAACCGTTTTGTCGCAACTCCACGTCCAAGAGTGACCGCAATTGCAACTTCATCAGCCGCATAGATCTACAGTTTTCAGTAGGACGACTATGGGTTTCAGCGGGCCGCGGTTTGATTTTCAGAAAAATTCATCCTGAGATGGAAGGCCCTAAGCACAGATAGGAGGGCCCTAAGCACAGAATTCGTACTGACACGCTTTGAAAGTGCACGACCTGAGAGCTTCGAGCTTTGCTTGACCGCTGCGGCCGCTTTTCGCTATAGGCCAACTTTCAAAGAAGCTGAAACCTTAGCATTCGAATACAAGCAAGGTTCAGATAAAGCTTGACTGACTGAGCGTTATTTTTTGGTCTGTAAGCTTGGTGAAAGATTAGTTGATCGGGCAGCTCTAGTGTACCAGAGGGTGGGGGAAGGTGAAGGCGTGCACCGCGGTGCAGAGTACTCAACGCTTCCAGATTCACTGCTAATGCTACCGTTCTATTACGTAGCTAGCTCCCGTCCAGTATTACGACAGTGGTTCACAGACTCTGAAGCTTCCTTACCCTGTATGGAAAAAAATATTCAAAATTGAATTACTGTTGCCGGGATTAACCCATACGCTGCGACCCCTCCCCTCCCGTCCCCCCCCTAGCGTCGATCTAGGATGATTTAAATCAGTTGATAGTCGATTTTTAGATCGTAGAAGGACCTCATCACGGTACTCTCGTTTTGGATGGTCAACCGTGTGCCGCGTTCGACTATAGTCAACTACTCTCGCGAAGTGTCATATACAGACACGACGGAAGCGAGACCACACAAGATCAGATGGAATTTCAGGTAGGGTTTGTTTTGACACTCTGTTATTGCTAGTGATGACATTTTCAATTTATTTGCGTCTACATTTGATGTCGTTGGGCAAGGTAATGCGATCATGTGAAGTTGATGCTTCCATCGACCTTCGTAAAGCAAAGTCAAATGAGTTGAATTCTGGGCTGTGTGAAACCTTCGATCTTTTTTTACACGATATGAACCAATCAGTTTATTATTTACCATTTGACCACGCTACCGCGCGCATCACCAGTAAACTTCAGTCAAATTTGTCAGATTATGGGACAACAAAGCGCTCGTCTGACGCATTACTCGAAGCAACTGCCTCACAAGGAAAGGCTCCCAGGTCGCCTCGGCCATAAGCAAAACAGCGTAATGGTAGTACTCACAGTCAAAACGTCGTAGGGTCGGTCCCTTATCGTAACTATTGCTTTGGAATTCAGGTAAATAGGCTAGCAAAAGCCGAATAGCTGTATCCTCGAAGAATGAACAACAGTAAACACGATAAGGGTCGATCCTACGACATTTTGACTGTGAGCGCCGACCACTACCGTACGCTGTTTTCCTTCATAGCTCCATTCAGACAATCGTTTAGCAGATTGGGAGGGTGGACTTGAGACCAGTGCTGAAAGCCACATCTAGCAGTATACATCTCTTCTTGAATGGCCATGGTGACCTGGAAGCCTTCTCTTGTCAGCAGCGTCGAAGTGGGCGTGGCTTACAAGAGCGCACCTCCTCTTGCCAGCCATGAAGATTCGTTCACGGTCACGATTTGCATCGTGAATCGACTTCAAATAGTCTCGGTGGTGCCAAAACGATTCGCCGACAGTGAACGAATCTTTGAGAGCTGGCAAGATGGATGCGACTTTTGTACGCCACGCCCACCTCGCCTTGCTGACACTGTTGCTTTAAGTACCGTTGTATACGCTTTTTTGAGTATCCTTCGGATACAGTAGTGCTGGCATATGTACCGAACGAATGGTAACTGTAGATTGATAACTAAACGAGTTCACACTACTTGTCATTATATGTACACGTCCACTGTTTTCATTTAATTTGCGGTCGAGTGGTAGAATAAACTTGGTTAGCGCTGATGAAAGGAATATGAGTATCCACCCGGTGATCATACATACGATATCGGCCACTTTTAAAAATTTTGGGAAAAGTATTCTGAAGTTTTGTTTTCAGTTGGACATCAACGGTAAGAAAACGGACTTTCCATGGCTGGATGCAACCACATACATGCTGCGAATTCGCATCAATCCAGTGAACGATCCTCCCGAACTTCTTGGAACCAAGGGAGTACATGTGATCAAAATATCAGCTAAAGGAAGGTGGGCCTTTTTCCGGGAATTCCTTCAGTTAGAAAAAAGGGAATCACGAACTCGCATTACCGAATAAGCCACCTATGGAGTGTGCTCGAATTTTCGTATCAGTTCTGAGCATATGTGGCTTGAAATGGTGCTCCGGGATATTCCAGGCGAAGCTGTCCAAGGACGCGTTGGTCGCTCACGTCCTCAGTGAACGATCGAGATCTGCTCAGGGTTAACCAGATGTTCACCGGGGGGCGTGTATTGGATTTTATACTCGTTTGGTAAGAGAAACTGTGCGAAGTTGGAATAGTTGGAATGTGTCCACGTGTGTTGTCTGGTCTCAAAATCAGTTGCAATATATGCAGCCATTAAGGTGGGGAGAGGTTTTGTATGGGGTGACACAACCTCAAGGCTGATGATGGTGATGGCTCTGCAACTCGCGTCAAGGCCCTTTCAAGAAGTTGGGAGGGGGGGGGGTTGGCTGCGACTTGTGGAAATTTTTCAAATCGGGGCACAATGAATGGAATTCTATTCAGCAATCTGTGATAAAAATTAGAACTCGAAATGCAACATGATAAATGTGATTCTTCACGATCTATCGAGTTTTTTCAAACCGTCATAGCCAACCAATTTTTAGTCGAACGCTCACATCTGAACATATCCTTCTCTCCGATCCCGATGATGGTCCGGATAAGGTGGGCTGCTTTTTTGTCGATTTTTGGAATCTGATTGATGTGTCTTTTCACACTTCTTCTTTGTTTTTAGTTATTTCTTTTTTCTTCGGTAATTATTTGAGAATTTAATTTGAAAAAACAAAATGACAACCATGCAGGTCCGTGTTCAAGTGGTCGAAGCCAGAGGAGTACATCTACGTGTTGGAAATACTACAGCAACAGAATTCACACAGCGGCAGTTTATCAAAAGACTGGTCGGTCATTAACAATTCTAGCTACCTTACCGTGTTGTGTGCATTATTGTAGTGGCGGTAGATTGGCTTCATGCCTTGCCTTTTAAAGGAACAGTGTCACGACGAATTTGAGGATTGGTGCGGTCGGTAGCGAAGTTGTAGGTAGGGAGTTGATGGATGATGAAGAAAAAAGGAAGAAAAACGCCGATAAGGCTTTGAAACGGGGGTTTCCCCTCCTCGGCTCAGCCGCAGCGCTATCTTGTAGCCAGCAATTGCCATTGGGGCGCAATGCGTCGTCAAGTGACTGCGAGCAATCCGAGCGAAAGCCCACTGCTTCCGCAAGACCAAGTAGCCGCAAGGCAAAACGTAAGTTGCTTCAAGGGATCGGCCTAAAATAGGCCTGAGTCCCAAAACGAATACGCAAATACTTGCGCATCCAACCTCGCACTCGCCACGACGGCAAAGAGGCGGGCCGAACGTTGAACGTTCGCGCCTCCTCCGTCGTCAGTGGTTCCCCCCGTTCCAGCGGCACTTGTAGGTGAGTTTTTTGTTCAAGTTCTATTCGTCTATGTTTGGCTAGGTCTAGCGCATCGTCCCATACCACAGCATCCAATTTCCAGAACCCTCATGGCACAGTTGCTTTAACTTTGTGAGTCCGTAGGATGGAATTCTGTCCAAATAGAAACTGCTTTGAGGCCGTAGACAGCAAAATATCAATCGGGAAGTCCTAAAAATCCTCATCTTTACTCCGATCGGTGGCGCACTTACCTTGGGCAAAAATATGAGGATACGTTCGGGATTGAGAGCCCTCCCCGATCGAGCAGTGCTCCACACGGCTATTGGCTTTTGCGATCTACCTACTGCCAAAACCTCTTCTGAAAAAGAGCCACTTTGACTTATACGTCACTCCTATCGAGAGTTTTCTAGGGAGCAAATACATTTTTTGGAGTGCCCCCTACAAACCTTTGTGGAAGTCGAAGGCATGGCGTAAATAATAGTTTTCTAACTGGTCCACTATTCTCAGAGACGTCGTTCAGGGGGACAACATGTCCTCATCGTTTCCAAAATCCAACGGTTTGACATCATTCAACTGGAATTTCCATAGAAAAGCGAGAAGTTGATAAAAATCGTACCCGTTCCAGCTGTAAAGTGTAGAACCAAGAATTTTCCTCATTTTTCCTCTCTCCACTGTTGCCTAGAAGTGGTGTTCAATATCGTTTGACTGAGGGTAATAGCGTGCAGGTTGAGAGTAATCGGTTGCGTACTGGCTTTTTGCGTGCTGCAGATATTAGCCACGCCCAATTGCCTGACCACGCCTCCTCTTCTACTACTGTCGTGTTTTTGTAGACCATAGAATTGTTCATTTGAATGTCAGCACTTTCAGGTGTCAATTCATGATGAAGGTCTTTTTGAGAAAGGAATTCTGCGACTTGTGGCACGAGATGGTGATGCTCGGTCACAGGTAAAAAATATTTTTTGCATTCTCTTCTCTCTATCTTTCATAGTGGAGGAATTCTAGAAAGGCAAAGATGAGATTTACCGGGTATTTTTTCAGGTACTCACTTTTCACACAATTAGCACACCAGTCGAAGTACGCTTGAAGACAAACACCGGTGTTCGCTTACTTCACCATTCATCGGCTCTGATCACATCCAAGTAAGTCCAGGAACCATTGCTGTCCAAAAAATGCCGTAGCTGTAGAAGGGCAATTATCAAATTTTGGACGGGACCCAAACTTTCATTCTGCCATTTGAGCAACGTTCTTATTGATTACACCACCGTGACCGCACTAGCAGCTAACTTTTGTACGGCTTTCAGCAATCTCTCATTTACCGCCTCGGTGCCCGACTTACCGCTCTCTTTTTCGATTGTTGACCTACCTGATCATGGTGTGGTCGAGTGTAGCCCTAATGATGGCCATTTTGCGGTGTGCAGCACTTTTACTCAAGAACAGGTAACTTGTTGTTATCATTAGTTATTATTTAAAAATTCGGTGAAAACGGAGTTTGGGGGATCATTTCTTGTTATCTTCTACTTAGTGCTGGCGAGCTTTCTCTCGAGCTATCTTCCACTAAAGATAAGGCAGTAAGGGCTCCTTTGAAGCATATTCTTGATATGGGTTGGTGAGCGTCTACATCCCACACATTCTGCCCACATGATGCCCAATTAATGAACCTGGTCATTCATCTCGCCTTCAGGCCTAGGAGTGAGTGCCCGTCCCCCTTGTTCAGGACCTATTCACTGTTGGAATATTGGAAGTCCAAATGTAGGCGCACCTCACCAGTACCTCCACCTACATCGTACTTATCAAAGGCATGTTTCAAATGAGTTGAGGTGTCATTATTGGGTACCCGAAAGGAGGCCTGTCGCGCGGCAAAAAAAGCAGAGTCAGCGGACGACGAGTCACAGAGCGCGGTAGTGATTTTGCGTCAAAGCAACAGTCCCAGCAGGATGGGCGTGGTCGGAATCGGCTGCAATCCCCACGACCGATTCCGACCACGCCCACTATAGAGCTGTTCGGCTCCCCTCCTAGCGAGCCCAAGATGAGTGTTTTTTGTTTAGCCACACTTCTTGGCTAGGGGCTGATCAGCTTCGAAGTGGAAGTGGTCGAGTTGGCCGAGGGCTTGCAGCCGATCCTGACCACGCCCACTCTGCTGGGACTGTTGCTCTAAGTTAAGAGGAATTCAACATTGTACGTCCTAAATCACACATCACGCACTGCGACTCATCCGCTGACTCCGCATTCTTGCCGTGCGACGGGTCTCCTGTCGGTGTCCCGTCGTTATTTCTTTGATTCCTATCTCAGTAGTGGACAGCATACCGCCCCCACCAACTCCACTTTTAGAAGATAACAAGAAATGATCA
>KZ344988.1:12378-24688 GCA_002352805.1 Teladorsagia circumcincta
CTTTGGGAAGCATGTTGTGACGGGACCCCTCCATCATCTAAACCCTTCCCTTCTGTTGAATTGTCAAGTGACTCGGGAAGGAAAACGGTGACCATTGTCAGATAGGAGTCTGATTTTATGTAATCCATCTATATTAGAGCGTTTCAAGAATGTGCGTGAGGAAAAAGGTGATATAGTGCTGTTTGAACCCTTAATGAACTCATACGCACTTTGAGGTTACCCCAATTTCATGCTTTAGGTAGATCGGGGTCTTGTTCGATTTCGGCATACAAGCAGCCACCATCCAACTCAAGACATGTTCAGTTTTCAGGTAGATTTTGTACAACTTCTTCAAATTTGTTCTTTTGAAAGTATTGATTTTTCCAAGCGCTGTATCGATCAAATGTGTTCGTCATTACAGTTTTTCGTGCCCTGTTATTTTCTCACCTGAGAGTCCAATCGAAATACTGACAGTGTGTCCTATAGCGTTTCGATTCAATGAATCAAATAATTCGAGACAAAAAAGAAGTACACGAAAATCGTTCTGCAGGACACTTCTGACAGCTACTGTGGTGGGAACGACTTACCACGATGTTTCCTACAGTGATCATGTACCCCAAATAGCATTCATCTGCCCAGAATGGCTCGGATTGAATATGGAACGCGTGGAACTTCCTAAAAGTGTTTAATAAACACCACAAGCTTGAATGTTTTTATAGGAAGATCTGCCATGCATGTCGGACTGAGGTTCAGCGAAGCGTTGCGCAGTTCTCAACGAGTACTTGAGTTTTTTTAGGAGGGGGGGAGGGGGCGGGGTAGGCTCGTATGTGGCGTTGGTGAAGGTCATAAGGTTGAAGTTGGGGTCGTATTTTTGGAAGTTGGATTGATTGTGTGGTGGCGGTCGAGGTATGGAGGTATGGGAGAGTCGTATTGGGTGGAGTGTTATGTGGCTGATGGTGGTGAAGAAATCCGTATCCAGACCCTCTAAAGTGAGTGGAGGGATCGCAAAATTTGTGGAATTGTAGCAACAGGTTCACAATGGTCGGACTGATCACTAAAGAACAGATTCATGTGCTGACTACAAGGTCTTGCGTCCTCGATCGCGAGAGGCCAGGTTGGGGTCTCCCAATGGACACGAGATCTACGGATCAAATTCCAAGGAGAACGTCATTGAGATTATCCTGGCTATCTATCCACCCCGTATTCCGGCCAAGGAATATACGAAACCTAGCTTGAGCCAAACCTGCCCCGAAAAGATAATGTAGAGGTTAAGCACGCGTTGACAAGTAGAAGCCACATTGGATAAATGCTAGATGAGTGGTTCATTCTGAAAGAGAGAATGGTCGATGAAAGGTGGTACTTCCTTTCCAATAAGAGATAGGTACAGCTACTATTTTCAGGTGGAATCTGGAGAGTTCGTGTCAATGATCCATAATTTTCGGCTAATGTTTATCCCAATGAATGTTAAGGTAGGTTGAGTTTCATGTTCTTTTCTCATGAACACACATAGAAGAGTGCTTAATTATTACGATTTCTGAGGTAAAATTGGCAGTAAGGGTTTTGAACAGGACTTGAAATGTGAGTTCTAGTTTGATCACCAAGCCAAGCAAGCGGGGGAATATGAAGTAGTAAAAAAGTCCCAGATAGATCCATAGTTGAGGGAAATGTTCCATGAATGCTAGACTTTTTGCAACAGTATGGTACCACAAGGTGGGAATGAAGCTGTGAAGGGAGAACCTTCTCTCCATAGCTTCCCCCGCACATTATATTGACCACACTTTGCGAGCCAGAACCGGGTATTCCCAGCTGAAAGTCGAAGACCACATTTGAATTTATTGACTGTTTAATAATAGCCTTATACATGGACGATACCGATGTGCGCCATGGGCGAACCGTTTTTTTCTCAATTCCTTTGAATAAACCCTTCTTCTGAGCAACTCCTTCGTGGGACTCAAGAAATTGTTGAAATACGTGATCTTGAGAAAGAAAAATTGACTTGATTATCACTGGAATCCGTCGGATGGGTCTGGTCAACGGGGAATCTCACAAAATGGGTCTTTCAGATCATGGAGCGCTTTTTCGGAATAGTTTCTTGCATTTGTAGAGGTTCATGTGAGGAACACAAAACCATAGTCCGTTTTTGCTGAAAGCTTCTGGGAACCTCAAACAGTGGTGAAGAAATGGTTTATTGAATCCCCTGTGGTGAGTAATTTTTGCAACCTATGTTGGAGCCTCCGCTTTGTCGCAAAATTACGAGAATAACATGTCAATCGATGCTGGTGGCATTTGGGCCTAATTTGGAGGCACCAACACTAATTGCAAAAACTAGTCATCACGGTGGATCGAACGTTGGACCATTTCTTACCACTATTTTGACTTTGCTGGAGGCGTTCAGGGAGAACGGATCATGATTTTGTGCTCTAAAAAGTACAGGGAACCATTTTGGTTTCATGTCCTGAAGACCTCCCTTGTAAGATTCTTAACAACAGTCAAAGGCGCACTCCCGCTAATTTGAAATGATCTGATGCTCAGTTTTCTGGTCCACATCGGTTCATGAACAAAAATAAGCTATCAACTTACCATAATGACCTATGAGGATGTTGCGCTTATATCAGAAATTTAAGCTAAAGTAAATAAAAGAACGTTGATTTGTGGTCCAGTCAATTGACGTATTTTTCTGGCTATTTATCAAACTTCAGTATTTAGGTGTTCAATAGAGAAGTGTTTATGCTAAATGGTACAGAAACTGGAACGCTGAATCGGGCGAATTTGTTTGCATGGACATTTCCAAAGAGCTATCCACCTGAGAAGTTGGTCTATCATATCGAAGAACCACCGAAATACGGTATTCTATCAAGAAAGATCAACGGGAAAAGCCGTAGAATCGGTGTTTCATCAAACTTCACACAAGCGGTAAGTGAAGTCCTGTCCATATCATAGTGTTTCATGAACTAGCTAGTCTTGATCTTTTTCAAATGCCGCTTAGTTTGCGCCGCAAATTTTATCAATTAAAGGAACCTTTATTTCTGGATCCTCTGAGATATCAAAAGGAAAGTCCGGGATAAGAGAAGAGAATTTCGTGTTCATATATGGGGTATCCAGTGATTTGAAGGTAAAGAAAAAGGCGGAAAATGTACCCAAAAAGGTCCAAAGTACGAAACTCTTCGTTATTAGCTGCTTGCAAACCAGGGCTGGGAGAAGAGGTGTCCAAACTACTCTGTGCAACTGCTGGCTCTATGCCATCGATCGGCACAGCCAAAAACCGAGCACAAAAAACTGTTTCTGCTAATTTCCTCATTATTCTTCTGCTTCTCTGTATTTTTCTGTTTTTCTCTCCTCATCCTTTTGATGTTCACTAAAATGAATCACAACATTCTCGATGTGGTCGTAGCATAGATTCCGGTGTTGATTTTCGCTGGAAATTTGCTAAATCGACTTTTCGAGCAACGTTGGGTTTTCCCACGTTCTTTTTGGATGGTCGAATGTATTGTGGGCAGGCTCGATGGGATTGGGTGGTCCCAATACTTTGTCCTTGGCCCTTAGCGCCTTAACCTTGTCGTATCACCCCGCCAGTTATGCACATGCTCCGCGTTTGCGTACCGCTGCGTATTTGACGGGGCAGCTAAATTTCGATCAGAAAGTCCGAACTTTGCCTTCAAGGAAGCTTGACCTTTAAGGACGAAGTAAAATTGTATTTTGAATGATACTTCATTTATCTTATGGCATTCGCGTAGCTCTTAAATGTGGGTAGATGCAAACTTGAGTGAATACAGTAATTCCCATTGCTAGAAATATGCCTGGTTTTTTTCTTGCGTCTTCAAAAGAGGACTCAAAAGTTCTGAGCGTACGAGCATAGATTCCGTTACCTCAGTGGCTTCCTGCTACTTTTGACGGGAGCACCACAGAGAAATTTGTGATAGATATTCATGTGTATAGGATATATTGCGTCCTTGATACGTTGCCGATATTGTTTCTCATGCTACACTGGTTCGCGATGTATTTATGCAGTGACAGCAGTAATCAGTCGGAGAACCAATACAGTAAATTTATGTGGATTAGAACGAAGAACTGTTTCTATCAATTTCCGGGTGGTCTATTTATACTGGGTCCAGAAACCGAAGTCAAATCAATAATAAGTCAACATAACATAACTCTAGGCTAATGATTCCGTTAGACTCCCTGCGGCTTCATATCTACGAATTCAAGATCGCGTAGGGAAACAATTAGGCATCGTAAAGAACACCCGCCTAGTAACAAAGTGTTGCGGATCGGTGGGTTCGAGCGAAGTGAAGCAGACCTACGGGCTACAAGGGGGAACTCCGGATTAACTGACAGGCACTACGGGCCTCACCAACCAATGGTCGGCCTAGTGGCCCCACGCCGACTGCCAAGTTACAAATGTACTAGAACAAACTTTCACCAACTAATACACCTTGAACTATCTGGCCAGTAGAATACAACATGGAAGCATAGACCCTATTGCTACACAACACGAACAAACAGATCATCACTATAATGACATCAAGCTATCTGGGCATAGTGGGGAAAGAACGGGAAGTGTTAGTACAACGATTAACTCACGTTGAGTCGTTTCCATGGACCCACTGCTCGACCGCAAAAGTTGAACTAATACAGCTTCTGGATAAGGAGTTCTGAGGCTCCGTTCACACACCGCGGTTTATGCGATTTTGACGTTATAGCGGGTTTGACGATAACGCGGTCATGTATGCGTATCGACTGAAGGATAGTTGACATACCGCATCGACGAATGGTCATTGGGCGGAGTCAGTTTATTCAATGTGCACCTAGTCTTCTTTGAACATAACCGCTAAATCGTCAATCGCTTTATCGCATAATCGGCAAATTTTCAGATCGTTACGTATGTTTTCCTGTCGGCATTAGCGCTATATCGCATAAACCGCGGAGTATGTACGGGGCCTAAGGGCTCACACCCTGCGAGTCTGCCGAGCCGACGTTGATGGGGAAAACCAGAGACGAGAATGGAACACCGGGCCGGAACGTGATGGTGCCGTTGGTATCGGGTCGTGCGTGGCCGCACGATCACGGATAGATCAGGTTGGGTCATGTCGGCAGATACTCGCAGGCACCAGCGCACCCAGACACTCTGGGGAGCGATCTTTGCGATTCGCGACACGAAGGGAAAGTTTAGTTGCACCGCTTTAAGAGGAAAGTCATAATGTTTATGACTTTTATGTATATGCACGAGAGCAATATTCACGTACGACCCCTCCCACCTCACCACTATGCCATTATTTTTGGTCTGGGACCAATCGACACACTCCAACATCGCTTGAAAAAGGTGTCAAAGCCAAATACGAATAAAGGAAGCCCTATACAGAAAATTCAACCGAAATCGGTTGGAAGCAGGTGCCGTGACAAGGTGACGCCAAGTGGCGCTAGATGGCCTATTGCTAAAATAAATGTCATTTTCATAATCAGGGCATAGGATAGCACTGCAAAGTTCTGATGAAAATTGAAATTTCGAGATTTGGAGTTCTAATCGTTGAATCACCACATAGGGACGCGTTTAATAACCTCGCGGTAATTCAGAGCAAGACAAATAAATAACATTTGACTCAAAATGATATGAAATCATAATTTGACGAAGATGCGATGACACCCGCTCCTATAGCTGGCAAGAAGCCACTAGTTGCAAGTAGACGCATGTACTGTGGGCATGTTCAAGCTACTCGTCCGACACTCCGAGTGTCTGTTTGCCGTTCTTCATGTATGCCACGAAATTACTAGCTCTTGCGGATCCTGACAGAGAGCGGGCTAAGTCTGGGCTGTGTGGGCAATATCTCGCGAAGTACAAAACATTCACTTTGAAGGGAGAGGGGGAGCCCCTGTTCAAAGGCTCAGACAGCGTTTTTGTTCGTTTTTTTCTATTAATAGTCAACTTGCCATCTACAGCTTCATGATCGACCGTTTTGACCCCGCGAAGTTGATCTGGAATTGTTGCTTTAAGCACCATGATCTGGGTGTGAATGACAAGATTGAGTACTTCTCCGTAATCGGTGATTTCTTTCCTAGATCCCTCTATGTAAGATTTGATAGTGAGAGTATTCGCTGTTAGTTGAAGTCACTTGTTTAGTTCAAAGACCATTCGCAGCGTTTCACTCTGGCGAAATGTTGTTGCAACGTAAAGGCAATCCAGCAATTCTTTAATCTACCCTTTCCTTATTCATAGCTCATCCAACAAGTGATCCAAGGTTGGGCTGGGGCCGACATTACAGCGAGAGCAGACGCACACCGATTTTCCGCCGCGGTCCATACAGTAGCCTGTGGCACAGTTCTGAAATAAAGCTGAAGAGCCTAGCAATAGTTTGAAATCGTGTCAAGCACTTGTGCCAAGCTTACGCACAGTACCTGCGCTATACAGGACGCAATGCACGCTGCTCTTCCTGCGAGGCAGCTAAGAGCCTCCGTGCTTACGATCATTGTGGCGACCATCACGAGAAACAGCAATAAAGTCTTCATTGCTCAGTATTGAAACACCTGAAAACATATGTAGATCCAGACTGTGAATCTTTTCGATAAAATGACGAATTAAGGTTTGAAGCGAGAAAGTGTTCTGCTTTCATCAGTTCTATTTAGATGGGTCACACATACAGTGGCGCTCAAAAGTGTTCGGCCAAATGCTTTTCCAGCCATAACTTCTTTTCTGCTAAATCAATTTGGTTCAAATTTTGATGTGTTTTGAGGTCAAGCCTTTCATACAAAACCAGCACATTGTTGTTGGATAGGAGCAAGAGTGGAGGAAGCAAAAAAAAATTTCAGAATTTCGAGTATGACCAAATTCCAATAAATTTTAAACTAGACAGCCAGTTGCAGTTGCAGACATCTTATAAACCCACCACACAATCGATCGTATGATGGATAACACTAAAGTGATCCGATACTTCGTCGGTAACCTTCCGAATTGCTGAAATCTTAGCACGACCTGGGTATGGAATCGGTAAATGAATTCACTGCCTACGGACCACTTTTCTTTGGATATGACGGATTTCTCGTCTATGACAGTGACTCTTCTTTGTCGGAGGCTTCCTAACCTTTCCCTCTAGTGTTTCGATGACGCTCAAGACATGCGGATCGGTTTCTCCTTCCGTCAAAAGCACGCCATGGGGTCGAGATCGCTCTTTCACGGTTGAGGTGGGATGATGTAAATCTATTGCTAGAAGACGAAGTCAGTACCGTACAGCTGCCATTTCTGTAGAAGTACAACACCTTCGAGAATCCTTCTGTTTCATCCTCATTCACCACTTGTCAAGTCCCGTAAAGTTGTTTGACTGCCAATGATAGGGAATGGAATGGGTCTGCGCACCTCCTGAACTGGAGATCCCCGAAAGACTACATCGTCTTCTGGAGCGACGAAAGTAAATACAGAATGTTTGGCGGCGACAGCACATGCATGTACGGCGTCTTGACGGAAAACATTTCAATCCAAAGTATGAGCTCCCATCCGTGAAATGGTGTGGAGGCTCGGTTATGGTAGTCCGCAAAAGATGCTGGACCATTGCAAAGAGTTCGAAAAGGGTGAATACGGATGTAACAAATAGATTCTAGAAGGGCCATGCACCCACACCTATGGCAGCTGTACAGCACTGATTTCATCTATTAGCAATAGATTCACACAAATCATCGCACCACAACTGTGAAAGAGCGATCTCGACAGCATGGCGTGTCTTGAAGGAAGAAGAAACCCATCCAAATTTCCTAAGCGATATCGGAACATCATGTGAAAGGGTAAGATAAAGTTTGGTAAGAAAAAGGCTACAGTTATAGGCGAGAAACCCTCCATATCCAAGGAAAAATGGTGGAAATTGTCTTTGTATACGGTAATTTCATTTACCGATTCCATACCCAGGTCCTGCAGAGATTTCAGCAACTTGAGAAGGTTACCGACAAAGTATCGGATCACCTTAGTGTTACCTATCGTATGATCGATTGTTTGGTTGGGTTATAAGATTTCTGCAATAGTTCAAAATTTTCTTGGAATTTGGAGTTCAAAATTTTCTTGGAATTTGGTCATACTCGGAAATTTTCTAAAAAAAAGTTTTCTTCCTGCACTCTTGCTCCTATCCAACAACAATATGCTGGTTTTGTAAGGAAGAAATCAGATTTCGAACCAATTTGATTCAGCAGAAAAGAAGTTATGGCCGGAAAAGCATTTGGCCGAATACTTTTGAGCGCCACTGTATGACTTTCCTTTGAACTCTTATCGATAGTTGATGCGATTATGAGGCATTCAATGTCTCTCACGAACTTGCGAACGACCAGGTCAAAGCGACTCTAGATCCATGGGCATTGCTTGTGCTACCTGCGTCTTTCATCTTTCAATAATGTTCCCAATAATGTTCCCTGATTACAATAATGTTCCCTGGTTTATTGTTCTCATCCTTAGGTTTAGGATGATATTAAAAGGGTAGTGATCGCTAGAAAATCGCACAGTGAAGCGGCAGAACGAAATGGTAGTAGAGTATCCGTGACTGCATGCTTTGACACCACTACATATTCCCACTTTGGAAAATGTTAATCGCTCAAAGCAACAGTCCCAGCAGGGTCGAAGTGGGCGTGGCGGACAAAAGTCGCGCTCCCTCTTGCCAGCCGTACAGATTCGTTCACGATCACGATTTGCATCGTGAATCGACTTCAAATAGTCCCTGCGGTCCCAAAACGATCGCAATTGCTTCCGCAGCCAATCACGCCATCTCCACGGCTAGCAAAAGGTGGTGCGGCCATTGCACGCCCATCTCGATCCTGCTCGGATTGATGCTTTAAGTGAAGAAATGTGAGCCATTCTGCGGAAGTATTACAAAACCTGCAACCCCTCTGAGTAGTCAAATAAGGTTGGAATGCTTTTCTTTCTCGGTGCCTGTCACAAACTGGTGAAAGCCATGACTGCTAATGATGAGTAGTGTATTTTTTAATTGCTGTAACCATTAATATTCGGAAACCAAACAATAGCCGAGAAATTGCAAATTTTCGACGCACGGCGAACATGTGTATCATCATCAAGATCAGTTGGTGTAAAATTGAGTTATTGCCGTCAGCAAAAGAAAAAGTTCTAGAAACTTCGGTGTGTGCCAAAGCTTTAGAGAGCTAAAAAACATGATATAATAAATATTATAATATGCAGTTGCGCTCAAAAGTCTCTGGTCAAATGCTTTTTCGCTCGTAACTTTTTTCTGTTGTATCAAATCTGTTCAAATTTTGTTACGTTCAAGTGGCGAGCCTCCCTTACTAAGCTAGCTATCAGTGCTGGATGGGAGAAAGTGTTGAGAACGAAAATATTCTAACAATTCTCGAGTATGGCCAAATTCCAAGTAAATTCCAAATTATTAAAAGCCTACAATTTAACAAAAGAATCGACCGCAAGGAAGAATGGTAAAAAGCTGAGCATTTCCAGTCAGTTGCTAAATAGCCTTCCGAAGTTGCTAAATCTCAGCAGGGCCTAAGTGTGGAATCAGTCAACAATGCACTATCCATTGGGACAACCTCCTCAATTTCTTCAAATTTGACGAGTTTCTTGCCCATATTCCTAGTTCTTTTTTTTTCTGCCAAAACTTTCTCTTCATTTCTCCACAGTATCTCGATACCTTTGGGATATGCATCTGAAGCTGATCCTCCATTGTAGGGGCGCTATGCCGTGGAGAGCGTTCTTGCATAGTTGAGGTGCGATGCTTCGGATCGTTACAGGGTGGGGCAAAATTACTGGTGCAACAACGTTTCGTTCGCATTTCGGCAGTAACTTACTTTAATCAATTATAACCGTAAATATTACTTGTATGAAGGATGGCAATTCAGAACATATTAGCGTTTCTCAAAATGATCGCTCGCAAAGCAAAAAGCCAAACTACTTTGTAATCGGTGCTTTCTGGTAGCAATATGTTTAAGCAACCTATCATGAAAGAATGAAACGGGAATGTCCACCGCAAGAATATTAGAAAGTCCAGAACCTAAGGTGTACCAGTAACTTTGCCCCACCCTGTATATTGCACTTCAACTGTACAAGAACGCTCTCGTCAGCATGGCGCACCTTCAGAGGGGGGACACCTCAGTTGCATATCCCGAGCGTTGTCGAGGCACTATGGAGAAGGAAGGAGAAAGTTTTGGCAGAAAAAAGAACCAGGAATATGGACAAGAAACTCGCCAAAATCAGCGTGCTCCGCATGCGTAATCACAACATGGTTGACACAACTCTGCTTGATTCGGTGTAAGATCGAGTCTGGATGCGTTTATTTTGTTCTTTGCTTGAGAGTTGCTTTTGAGATTAATCAAAATCAACAGTGATGTACTGATATAAGACACGTGCATGCGTCATTCTAGGACATACATTTGGACATCAAAAAACATTCTTTTCAAAGAATTGACAACAGTTTATGAAGGAAACCCTGAATTTTAATGTAATCTGCTCGCTGTGGGCTTTTTTGCTCGAACGTTAACACTTACTCCCATTTGAGGCGGCAGGACCAGGGTCAAGCGTGCGTTGAAGAATCCTCGACAGTTCTACAGGGGGGGGTCGTATTCGGTCCGTTGGGAGCTCAAAAGCAGTAGGATCACCACTGTCGGAGGGCTTCAAAAACACAAACGTCGAGAAGTGATCGGTGAGCAAGCGCTACTTCAGTGGTTTATTAACACAAGGTTAAACAATTTGAAACTTTCTACCTCCGACAGACATTTTATCTTACAAATAAGCCACGAATATGAAGGGATGTGAAACACACGGCGCATCCCTGCGTGGACCCAATAAGTAGCGCACGCTTCGACTACGGCCCCCGGAGAAAAATATCGATTCAAGGAGAAAAGTAGAGGTCCAAAAAAGTTTCGTGTAAAATGACAGGGAAAGATCCACTGTTCAACATGAAATGCAGTCTTTGACGTTAAATTCGAATGCATATAACAGTTAAAGTTGGAAAATGCTGTCGGAAAATGCTATAAATATTCAGTTTTATACTTGTTGTAAAGATGAAAGCTCATGGATTACGAACTTGCGCCCCCCTATTGTGTGCAAGGTCGCCCCGAAAGCAGCGTAGTTGTTTAAAGGGACTCAACGCAACAAAAAAGTACACTTCGGTGGTACCCGGGCAAAAATCCTCGACGTGTGCATTTTTTGATTACTGCACGTACTAAGCTGTTTTGGTGACCAATAAATAGAGCAAATCTTCTAGTTTATGCTGACGTATTTGCATTTGGGATTTGATAAATTCGAAGGAAGTTATGGCTCTGGGAAATGTAAAAACTCGCACTCATCGTGAGTTTTCCTCGTTAATTTTTTGAAAATCCTCGACGTGGGCATTTTTTGATTACTGAATGTACTGAGCTGTTCTAGTAACCATTTGATGGAGCAAATCTTCTAGTTTACGATGACATATAGTGTTTCTCGAAAGGACGAGTTTGAACGGAGTTATAGCATTGAAAAGTTCGAAAACTCGCACCCATCACCCATTTTCCTCGTTAATCGACCTAAATTGAGCATTTCGTATCGATTCTCAGAACTTCTAACTGATTAGAAAGAGCACGTCGCGAAACCTCTAAATCTTCTTTCAGATTAGAAATTCGCTCATTTTGAAAAAAGTTAGTCATTTGAATATATGTTATAATTCGAATTAGTAGATAAGCTGCTCCATGGCCACCGATCAGAATCAACCTTTTTGCAGGGGATTTATAGCTTCTTCATGTCTATTTTAGAGTTTTTTTCTCGTTTCTCAATAGCATTGGTTGTAAATGGTCGTAATTTATGTAATTTATGTAATATAATTTATGTAGTTTATGTAATAATTAATTTTATTTATGTATATGTAATTTCGTTGACTTCTTCAACTTCTTTTAATTGGTGAAGATCTTCATAGTGGAGGGTAGGGCAGAATAGTTTTTTTACGGAAGAAGGGTTGAACAACTATTTCATACTCGACTTCTCAATAGAGCATTTCCTGAACTTCGGCCTCTGGTGGGGGGGGGGGGTCGTATTCCGAAATTTTCCTCGACTCCTCGCTTGACTTCACAGCATTCGTCTGTCGTGGCGGTGAGCGGCGGCGCAGCAAATTGCTCTGATATTCTCGCCTGTGATCGCCTAGTATTCATGCTCCTCCGCGATATTCCTGCTGTGTTCTTCTGACTTCATTCATTTTCCTGTCAATTCTAAGACGGTGCGACAGTAGCGGTATCCCTAGTGGCAGGGGTTTATTATTTGCTCCGATTGCCACCTCATAAGGTATATTCTTGTTCGTGCGTTCGATCACATACGATTGATTAGTGTGATCAACTTCATTTGCACGTCGTTTTGTGGCACTAATTAGCTTTCTAGTGG
>KZ344988.1:29444-39606 GCA_002352805.1 Teladorsagia circumcincta
AACTTCGTTACCGACCGCTTAACGCCTCGAATTCGTTCTGCGTTCTGAGACTGTTGCTTTAAGAGCAAGTTATGCCTTAGTTAGGAATGTATGCCTGAATGATTTTCTCTACCTCTCAAGGGAATTTTTTTTCAAAGTAATGCGGTCATTTTCGTGGACGAAACACTCTAACACGCAGGTGTAAAATTCACCTGATTTACAACGAACATAAAAATAAAACAGATGGGCGAATAGAGCAGTAGGGATGCTCACGAATGGTAAGCAATTCATACGAAACAATGGTGGTTTAGGGGAAAATTTTAAGTTCAAAAATCACTATGGCTTATCACTCAGCCAAAAAAGCCAAATTCTTAAAGAAACACGGGAAGGATTTTCCTACAACCCAACACCGGAATGTTCAGAAGAGGTCATGAGTAAGTGAAGGGTACATCAATGATTGATTTCTCTTGAGGGAAAATACAGTTAGAGCTCGCTGTCGGTTTGGCTAGTTTTCGTGAACTGGGCCTCCCATTTTGCAGGCTTAAAATTTGAAAACTTCGCAATGATTGTAGAAGCCAAACATGCTGTTTTGTAGAGCCGAATATTCTCTTTGGAATGGTATATGAGCTGATATTAAAGCACAGGATTTTAGCACAATTTTTTTGTCTGAAGAAAAACGACACTAACAATGAGACAACCTAATAGTTTGACGAAAAGAGTTGGAAGTCAGGGGAAAGGTATGAGAGTACAACATGGATGACACAACTGCTGCTTGGCTCGGTATTACGAAGGAAGTCTGGATGCGTTCACTTTGTTCTTTGCTTGAGAGTCGCTTTTGTGATGATTCAAAGTCAACAGTGATGTACTGATATAAGATATGCTTGCGCCAGTGCAATGTATGCATCATACAAGAACGTATATTTGGACATCAAAAAACATTTCTCTAAAGAACTGTTAACAGTTTGTGGCTCGATGAAGCTGCGACTTGTCCTGTTTGAGGAAGTCTCTAATTGTCATCATGTTCTCCATGTACGGCTTTGGATGAACATCGGCATGATGACACTGTTGATATGTCTTCTTAGCTCCTCACGAAGTTGGTAATTGACCTTTATTAGGCTAACGTTTCGGTGAGAATCGCCTTCTTCAGAGCCTGAAAGGGTCAAAACAATTTATGTCTTACCGACCTACCGGTAGGTGACCCACTTTTGGATTACGTGATGAATTCTCTGGTTCCGAACTTCAGTAGGGTTGCTAAGACATTTGGTGAGGTAGGCATAAATTTTCGACCCTTCCAGGCTTCGAAGAAGGCGATTCTCGCCGAAACGTTAGCCTAATAAAGGTCAATTACCATTCTATTTGCCAAGAAGACATATCAACAGTGTCGTCGTGGTCTTTATTTTCAGCCAGCAGTGTGGTTATACAGCTTTCTGAAACAGATTGTGTACTCCATGACTTCACTTCACGTCAAAAATAGTCCAAGAAGGACTCACAAATCAATCTCGGCATGATTATACAGTTTTAGTAGCTTTTGTTCGAGCTTTCAAAATGGTATGAACTTTATTTTGGTTTACATTTCGGCTGCAAATCGAAGCATGTTCTTGAAAGTTTATACCTAATCGGTTTGACACATATTCTGGAAGAGGTGATGAAGCATACAATGAAGACAGAATGTGATAGAATTCAAACTGCTGACAAATTTTACAAGAGCTGGTACTGAATGGGCAGGATTTTTCTATGACAATCATTCACATGGAGGTCCGCAAATTTTTCGGTTAGGCTGGAGTGCAGTGCAGACCGCTCCGAGAGGATAGGATATCGCAAACCAACACAGTTTGTCCTTTCCAATGTGCGCGTATGGCTATTGCAATTCCTTGGCTGATACAACTTTCAGCGAATATAACGGTTCTTCCTTCTCGTTGATTTCTAGTAAGCCGTTCATCCAATATCGTCCAATGACGTAATCAAAACCGCTCCGCCCTCCACCCACCGTGATTACTGCCTTTAAGTCCCCATATGTAGTCTGGGAGGTCCATCGCGCTACGAATACAGCAGGTGTTGTCGCGATATTTGCTGTGGAAGGCATCGTATGCAGTTGGACCTCACCTCACATTTGAGCTTCTATAGGAAGCCAATCCATGAAAAGTTTCCGCTCCACAAAGTCATGATGTTGGCGTGCGTAAAAAAATCCCAAAAACCCGAAATAAATAAAAATGAGGTGATGTCGAATTTTTCAATTCACGCCCTGTAGTTGACCGTGGAATCAAATGCAATTCAGTTGACATGATGTTGAGGGTACGATCATATGCACGTCGCTTGCAGCTCAGTGTGAAGTAGATACGTATCGATTCTGCGATCGCTTGATCACATGATCTCAGATTGCACTGTATCTACCCGCACTCAAACTGCGAGACGGTCGCCAAGTATAGCCGCTCTTCGAAATGCTACTCAAGTCGCCGAAGGGCGTCTGTGTTCCCACTGTTCACCGTGATGTCTTCCTCCCACCTTATACCCAAATTTTTCCAGGACATCGATAACAAAGTGATCTCGTTCAAGTTACATTTCATGCAATATTCGATAATCAACGATTTTTTCCTGTTTCGTGTGATTACGCCTGCTATTTCGTCAGAATCACTACGTTTTGAGGTCTGTGAAATGTGTTGATCTTTTTGTGTGTAGAAGAAGCACAGTGAGTGGGAGCATCGTTTTACGCTTGTGCTGTTCATAAGATCAAATTCTTTTAGCTCACCTCTCACCTTACCCTAGCCTTACATGATATTAGTATTGATTGTTAGTGAAAGCAAATATTGGGATCTGACTGACAACCAACTTGTGCTTGCCGTTTTGTAGATCCTCATTTTGAGGTCTTATACATAGTCCTGACCATAAGTTGGGCTCAGCTGCTTGGAGTGTTTTCAATAAGTTCAGTAATGCGAAATTGTGCTCCGATTTTGTCGATTTGGCTTAAAGGAGGATTCTGCAATAAGAACGAAAGTCGAAAAGAGGAATTGCATAGTGGGCAGACAGGCGAACCTCCTAAGGGTGCAAACTGAGACGTCATCGGTAGTGGAAAAATTTGACCTCGGCAATCGAGCACGGCTCATTCTTGTCGCACTTGGCGATCCACGCCCATCGGTGATCTAATCACACGCTGCACATCGAAACCAGCGAGTGATTAGATAGCAGAGAGCGTTATATTGAAGAGGGCACAACAATGGGAGTCGCATCAATGCCGGGATCACAGGGAAAGGAATGGGTCCCATTCCTCGGGTACTGGGCTGTTTTTCATTGATTTCCCTTCTTTCTGGTACCACTCACCACGATTTGGGATGGGTTGCTTTTCCATCGCAAATTCTACCTTGAAATGAAAAATTTCAGATTATTTTCATCCCCACACAGACGTCCATTCAACTGGTAAACCGAACTGTCGTTGTCCAGGAAGGCGAGTCGGCAATGGCAAGTTTTTCAAGGATAATCATTCAATAGATAGGTGGAGACAGATTTACTATACAGAATGGCTGTCTGGAACTTCAAGTTTTTAGTGGCCTTTGACTGCTCCAGAAAAAACGCTAAAATCTCCGAAAACACTTTACATAGAAGTTTCACGCCCGAGCAGATTCTTAGCATTTCACTGCTTTCAAACCAAAAAAGTGCGGATCGAGCGATAGGCAAGACGACGAAGAGCCAGAGACCGCAGAGGCGGGCTAGCGGGTTTTACGCACTACTTGATTATTTCTCAACGGTCCTACCGCGATTGCTAGAGCACAGGAACGGTAGTAAAGTCCCCAGAACAGCCAGTCTATAGTTGGCCAATTGGTCACGTTGATCTTGCCCTCGTCCGCACCCAAAATGCATTGGGAAAGGCCGGAATACGCCTTGATCTCCCCTGGAGGGCGAGGTCTATTCCACTTCTCAAGTGGCCAACGTATAAGGTGGCACCTAGCCTAGGTGGGGAGCCCGCCAGAGAAAGGGGAAAGTGCATGGATATTGCGGAGACGTAGAGGCTCATGTAGAGGGCGACCAATATGTACCCCCGAGTACATTTTAGTCGCCCTCTACATGACCCTCCGCAATCTCAATGCACTTTCGCCTTTCTCTGCACGTCATGTATTGGTCGCATTGAGGCGTACTCTGCGTCCCTGCCGTGCCGTGGTAGATGTTGAGTACAGGTGGCGAGAGTGCTGCTGGATCTATCAATAATATTGATACTTTCTACCAATAAGGCGATCCGCTATCCCTTGCCGTGTTTTTCCTATTGATCGTGCCATGGCTCCTTCCTTGGTCACGGGAGCGTTTCACCTTTGCACGATCATCCAAGCCGTCATCGCCCGACATGGCACGCCTTAGTTGGCGTAGTGGGTTCGGCGTATGTTAGCAGCGGGTCGATAGAGGGATCAACACTCGGTGAGGGTCGCAGTTTTGCAATCATCAGAGGTTATATCCTTGCCTTCTACAATTCCTTCAACGCACCTGCAAAATGCTTTGTGGTGCAATGGCAAACGGCGCACACATGGGACGCTGATAACATGGTTCAAGTCAATTGGTGATGCGAGTTTTGCTAGGAATGTACTGAAGTTCGCCGTACACACGGGGTCATCTCGCTGTCTCGCCTTTCATTATTCACCGATTACGGCCGCAGTTGACCACCTTTGACTCCCAGTCTGTGGCACTTTACTACCGTCCCAGGCGATTAAGGAACGGGGACTGAGCCTTGGAGAAGAGAGGGACCCGTGAGAGAGCGTAGAGGCGGTTCAAAGGGCTGAGTTCAAGAAGTCCGTCGAACGGCTAGCGGACAGACGCCGCGTAATGTTAAGGACGTTAATTTGAGGGCAGGTTCGAGCCTAATTTGTGCCCCTAAGCCTTCATGACACTAGTTCATAACACTTAGTTTGGTGTTCTTGTGAATGACCTTCGAGTCGCAAAATCGATATTGTCTGATACGATCCCCCTTACCCTTCCCCGACCACCATCCTTCTAACCATCATGGCTGCTTTTACAGTATTTGATTCTGGGACCACTCGACACAGCCTTACTCTGCCCACTTTTCTCTAAAACGGCCATCGAGCGGAGCGGGGCGAAGGAGGAAAGGGGGGATTGGTATAGTGAAGCGGTAAATCCACCAATTTTGCCCAATTCTCAGAACCTTCGTAAAACTCTCATCAAATTCGTCAAAAAACTCCTCCAAGCCCCTTTCACGACCTCCATTTTCCCACTTTGACAACATTGCTCAACCTCAAAAGCCACTCTCCACCTACCGAAATTACAAATGCGACCACTCCCTCGAAATGTGCAAACGGACGGTTGGCTCCGGTACGAATGCAGATCAGCCTACCTTATCCACAGAAAATCGTTTCACGTAGGTAATGGTGCTTTTTGAACAAGGAAAAATTGTTGTATAATGATAGTTAAATGATAAATGTGATGAGAGTCCAAATCAACGATGAGCTCCCAAAGAGTTGCTCAAGGTTTGCTCATTCAGATTACTCAAGATTCGTTGTCGCTGGCCACGCCGGATGACTCGTTTTTCATCTTCACCCTAGCGTTGGCACCACTTCATGGATCGCTTGTTTTGCGAACGTCCAATTCCACAAACAGGACACTGAGCACCGGAATGAACTTTACCACCCGGGATATTGCGGAGGAGAGGTGAGCAGTGGAACTGCTTCAATGGAAGGCTGACGTCAATGCAAAAAAAAAATCATTTCAGACTTATCTATTCCCATTCGGGATCAGAATCTCGTACGGACCGCCTGCATTTGATCGCTGAATCGGCGTTTCGTAAAGGACGACGCATCCCCTTCTGGATGTCATTCTCCATCATACCTATCAACGATAATCGACCCCGTCTACGTGGCAGTCACGTCATACAGGTTTGAATTGGTCCATGGGAGTTTGTAGCTTTTAATGACCTAATTGGGAAGGGTTGTAGTTGACTCAGCAAAAAAGAGTTTGTCTTAGTTTTGAGTGAGATGTAGCACGAGAACTTCAAGTGGCAGAAACTTAAAGGGGCATCCCGCGATTGAACAGATACAAGTCATTGCGTTTAAAATGGACTTGGTCGTCATGATCGGTCCGCCATTGGTAATAGAAAGCGATAAAACTGCTGAAACGGTTAAAATCATTTGAACGTTTCGGCTGTTTGTATGGGCGAGGTGTGCGCTGCGCACCACGGAGACCTTATTGGCTGACGTCATGTACCGTGATTTACCGTGTTCTCCCGTACAGAGGAAGGACCGACTAACGAGATGAATGTAAAGGAGGGACGCAGATTTCGCTCTTACGAACGTAGCGCTACTCAATTCGAAAGTCCAACCACTTTTTTTACTACTATTTTTTCCTTGTGCAGGGCCACTCTACAAATGCGTAATTTTTGAGCGCAATAACTTATATCAATTCATCGCGAAATGTGCCTTTAATATGCATTTTTATATGCAAGAAGTCATTGACTTGGGGTCCATCTCGGCGCGGAGCCAGACGGCCCATATTCTAGCGTGACACACAGTTCTAACCTTATAGCATTAAATATTGTAATCACCAGAAAGTTCATGATATAAGCCACAGTAATGCCCAGTAGCACCAAAAGTAACTTATCACCGCATTCTGGCGCTCCAATGTCGCTAGAATCCTGCATAGAACGGCCGATTATCGTCCTGAGACACTCTCACTATCACTTGCTTGTTCTTGAAGTCCCTGAATCACCTTCTAGCATACTAATTTTCATGGCAATCTCTTTATCTTACACTACATGGTGATTTCAGTACAGGAGATCTTCGTGTTGATCTCTTAAAAATCCTTTTTTTTTCCATTAGCAAGTTCCCAACTGTTTTCGAAAATAAGGAGAACTACGCAGCCACAAACTACCATTAGAATTTCAGATCGTGGAAAGAGGTGAACGTGTTCTGCATCCAGACCTTCTTGATTGGGTCGATGATGATCACGACGGTGTGGCACCACTGGTGTTCAACTTCTACCAACCAATTAAAGTCAGTTGAATGCATCACTGCAGCGTCTGATTCAATGCTTGCATTGCAAATGTGATTGGGCCTGGAGTGATATAGGCCCCTGCCGCTCCTCTAAAAGCAGCTAAGATGGCTTGGGTGTGCTGGTTAACCAGAGATTGTATAATACCACTGAGGTGGTCGTTGAATGGCCCTCAGGCGAATGGCGAGGGTCCGTATTCATTTGGTGTGTTGTTTTGTTTGAAAATCCGACAAAAGTGCGTTGAGGGACGTGAGTGATGAAAAAACAAAAAGCACCATAGAAAATGCTGGAATTCCTCTTATGTGGTATGACGGAGAGACAGAACGCTGCGAGGAGAGGGAAAACGGGAGAGGAAGCTAACGCCCGTATTGCTGCGATCGATGAAGCGGCAGCGGCGTTAGCGCTCAATGTAAGGCCTTAGCGCCTTTTTTGTACTTTTGAGTCGCGGTAGTGTTACCGCTCCTGGCCTTTGGGGTCCGTCTTTCTTACTCTAAGAAGGGCTACTTTGGTACCTAATCCCCACCCTTGGCTTCAAAGTAAGATTCCACGATAAGGTCGAAGGTTGACGAAATCAAACTTACCTAGTCGAAGGACAGCTGGAGTTTCTAAGAGTACGGACCGACACTCGATTTGCAGCGAAGGATATGCCCCACGACCTAGTATGATTCTCCCCGTGGCGCCATCGGCGCGGTACGCCCACCGATCGCTGGTCTCCAGCCGTTTAGCGGAGAGAGCGTTAGCATTGAAGAAGGTAACAGCGTTAAAAATTGCATCAATGCGAGGATCAACGGGCAAAGAAGTGGTTCCTGTTGCGGGTTCTGGGAAGTCTCTACGATTTTTTCTTCATCCAAGCATGACTAACCTTATCCACCTATATTCTAATGAGCTACCTTCTAGTCGTAAACTCCGCCATTGAACTCTACTATTGAAGAAACCTCCCGTATGGCTCGCAATAATTGGTCTGCCCGCGATTCTTTGAGTTAATGGTTCTGTTTTGATTTTGTAAATATACAACCCATGAACAATAAAATGCATCCAGATGCCCATAAGCGGCTTCAAATGAAAAGATTGTGACCGTCTTCAGGAGCGCTGCAGCTGCATAAGTAGTTATGATTATTTTGAACGGGCATATGGATTTTGCAGGATGCAGCAGTACTCTCTACTGTGTCACCTTACCTGCCAATGACAACATTCACCGAGCAGGACCTTATAAATGGCAAAGTTATGGTGCGACACCTCGGCCACAAGAACAATTTCACTGTTAGGTATGTCTGGTCACAGAAAATAGTCAATTTCGGATCTGATATTATTTGGAAGTTTTATAATATTATTGAAAGCTCGCGGAAGTATAAACATCGGCTACGTTTTCAGTTATACTGTAAGCGACAAGAAGCATACTGTAGAGGGATTGCTGCGAATTGTCGCTTCTGATCCATTTGTTCGTATTGGTGAAAGCCTTCTCGAATACTGTTGTCTACCCGGAGACACACCGAACTTGCGTAGGTCTTATGGGGCTTTATACACGTAGCAGTTTTCATCCAACGTTAGCAGCTTACAGACGTCAGTCCTGCAAATCTCTCAGTGGTAACGAATTTGGACGTTCGTCCCGATGATATCGTGTATCAGAGCCAGTCCGATAGCTTTGTTATGCAGTATCAGAAGTATAGGCGACCAGTACGGACATTCACTCAAAAGGTATTGTCATTAGTTTTCTAGTAACTCTACGGCTTTTGTTCTCAAGCAAGCCTTCATAAAATATTACTTCGATTTTGCGCCATACCTCGGCTCCTCGGGGATAGAGAACGCGGCCGTCAATATCCTTGAATTCATCCCCCCTCCCCACCATTTGCACTTAAAATCTTCTCCTTCACTATCTCTGCCGAATTTTCGTGATTCCCATTTCGTCTTGTAAGAGAATTAAGGGAGTAATAGTTTTAGCTCCGCAAAATTCGGGATGCGCTCCTCCCCCAACAGCGTCTCACCACCCCCTCCCCTTCGTTGCAAGCCCCTACCCAATTTCTCCATTTTCGGGCTACCTCAGTGCGGAATAGGGATGTTGTTGCAAACTCCGCCCACTGCGGTATACGTCCGCCCACGCTTACCTCTACTCATTAGCTTCTATCACTTCACCTTTCCTTGCTCTTCGGGGCTCTCAGACCGGGTTATTAAGATTCGTAGCAGATGCTGCTACATGAGGATATCTTCATCCCTTGTAGGCAAATTGTAAGGCAGGCCTCCGCTCATTTCAAGTGTGCTCGGTTCTCCTACGGAGCTGCTCTTTTCACCGATTTTTCTTCTCTTTCGTGGAACGTTTTGTGACCGAACCGTTACTGCTTTTTTTGGTAGGTACCGCTCTTTTGTACAAAGCTCCGCCCGAGACGATGGAGTTTCCAAAATGGGGTCACCACCCTGTGCCCACTTTCAGCCATTTTCTCCCGGTCTCTAGGCTGCTCTGTTATTCGAATTGAATTTTTCTCGCTCGGTCCACATCCATAGTCCTTTCTTCCGCTTTGAGCTTCTATGCTTTGTTTACTCTATCGTTTATTTTTTATTCCTTTCATATTATTTATTACTGCATTATTTACCAATTAGTTTAGTTCTAATGTGATCACACTTCTTCCAGGATATTAACGATGGTAAAATCTCTTACAATGTGCACTCCGCTGTTACAGAGGTGTTGACAGTGCGTGTCAGGAATCGAACTCTCAAGGCAGAGGTATGCTATCGCTTCATTTCTAAGCATCCTCTGAAGACTGCTCTCGGTTTCTATGAAGTAATCTAAAGTTACAACAAAATAATTGGCTACATTGGTATAAACCAAACGATCTGGTCAGGCCCGTAACTGCGGAGGTGATACCAATTTTGAAATTCAGAATGCTTGGCACGGGCGCTAGAGGCTTGTCATCAGTCCTTGCGGTGTCTGCTGTCTTACTTGTCTTTTATGTGTCCCCTCTTTTCGATATGTTGCTCAAAATAGCTCATATGGGGAGTCCCATAAAGGGCCCATCGCGCGGCGAAGGAAGAGTCGCAGACGCGGCAAAGGACGAGTCGCAACGCACACTGTAGCGGTTAGGGGTCAGCCTAAATAGAGTGTACCATACTTTGTCTCATATAACACAGCGCGAGCTGCGACTCGTCCTTTGCCGCGTCTGCGACTCTTCCTTCGCCGCGCGATGGGCCCTTTATGGGACTCCCCATATGAGCT
>KZ344988.1:39706-68887 GCA_002352805.1 Teladorsagia circumcincta
GCCTAAATAGAGTGTACCATACTTTGTCTCATATAACACAGCGCGAGCTGCGACTCGTCCTTTGCCGCGTCTGCGACTCTTCCTTCGCCGCGCGGTGGGCCTCTTGGGGGACACCCAGCTCATATGCACTAACCCTCTTTTCACCCTATTTTCGAACGTATACTTCCGGATTACTCACTCGCGCGATCGAGAACCAAACCGAAGACTCTGTTATCCGAAAGCGCGCTCACATCTCCAAGGTGTACGGCACCCCTAAAAAAACAGGAACCGAAAATTGTGAAATTCCAGGTGCAAATTTTACGTCGCTCTCTTGGTGCTTCTCTTGAACTTCGCCGATCGTCTACGATTGCATTGCCGGTCGGTGGTGTCGCGTCGATCGACTCGAATCACCTCGAGATCGGTGATGCGGCCAGTGCTGCCGACGACCTCGTCTACAACATCATCAAGCAGCCACAGGAGGGAGCACTCGTGTTGGAGCGAGGTCAGAGATCCACAATATTTCTTCATGCAAAATATGTGGAAGGCTGGTGTATGAGCAAAGTTTTGAGCGCTTTCCAAAGGCTTCTGACCTCATAACTGGGTCATAAATCTGGGATGCGCCACGCATCCTATTTCCATTTACAATTATAATCGTTTGAATCTGTCATGGCTTGTGCAGTGACTTGCGGGGTTAAAACAAGTCTGGCACCAAGTAAGCTACCACTGGGTCATGAAGGCTTGACTGGCCTGAGCGAATTCGATCCGAAACTTATTCCCGAACCGTGTGAGTGGGAGAAAGGCTACTATTGTCGTTAGACCAATTCCGCCCAGTTGAGCCATATTTAGAACGATTTGTTCGGGAACTCATCTGAATTTGGCCCACTTTATTCCGCCAGGTAACAATCAGCTTATGTGATATTCTAATTGCCCTTTGTACGATCGCTACATCCGACTGCTGACATTAGCCGATTGAAACATTTGATTTCAGCTTTTTTTGAAGTGCTGTTTCGTGTTCCAGAAAATACTACTGCAACTCCATCAATTGTTGTGAGACGCTTCTCTCAGAGGGATGTCGATTTGGGACGGGTGCAGTACATTCACAGTGGCAGTGGTTCTGGTCGCGACACGATTCAATTCAATATCTCTTCTCCTCACAGTACAAAAGGACCGTACACCCTTTATGTGGAAATCTACGAACATCATGTGAGTGCCTATCTCGGAAGAGTAGCTAGGATTCAAAATTTCGAGAATCTGCGATTTCGGCAACAGTGGGATGCATACTTACCGTGATAGCATTCCCACTTTATACGGGATATTTTTTATGGAGAATTTCAAACTGAACGTTTAAGAGCTAAATTGGGCGCATTCCTGGGAGATTTTAATACTTTTCGAGGGAAACAAGCCCTAAAAACAGAGGGGGGGGGAGGGGGTATTACAGTATATTGTTAGTGTAATCTGCAGTCCAATGGTACTGTAGAGATCAGAAACCACTGAGTCGCCATGATCATGAGATTTCTGAATGCGTCCTTTCTCATACGACTCGACTGTTGGTCGAATACTTTGACTGAATTTTTCTATTCATTGTCTTCGACATCACTGATTCAGGTTTCTCTAACATCAGCTCTGTTGAACGTTGTGGCCGGCGGTTCGACAGTAATCTCGAGTTCTGTACTGAATGTGACCTCATCGGACAGGGAGGATTATGTGGTGAACGTTGTGGAGAAGCCAAACTACGGCTGGATTGTGCTGGACTCATGGAGCACCAATAACATCACTTCCATAGGTGGGTGCCAAATTAAAAGAAGATTTTAGCTCTTACTTGACAATAGGGACCAAATACTCCAGCGCGTTGAGGGGTATGGCTGCGATTTTCTCTGGTGCCCTTCCACCAGAGCTCAGTGACGTCATCAAATCCGCTCCGCCGCTCAGAAATCGCACCCACTTCCTTGCAATGTGGTCACCAAGTGAAAGAGAGCATGTAGGGGGACTTTTACAATATGGTCGTTTGGTTGGACAAAAATGATGTTGCCACAAACGTGTAGAAAGGTAGCATGGCCAAGCACCAGAAGCGGGGTCTGTGGTCAAAAAGGAGCATCTTGGGTAGATTGGATCTTTTCATAAGTTAGTTTCTATCTACCGAGACGTGACAGAATATGATAAGCTCAGTCTAGGCCTAATAGAGCCAAATACTTCTAGTGATTGTATAGTATTCTATTTCAGAGTCGTTCAGTGGTGCGGATCTGCGTGAACGTCGTGTTGTGTACGTGTCGGATCGGGACTCGCCCGCTACAAGAGACTCATTCTCCGTGGCAGTGTGCATCTCCCACCATACCTGTACTCAAACTCAAATCGTCGACGTCACCATTTCGCAACGAAATGTACAAAGTAAGTGCACAAATTCAACAAGCTTCTGTACAATTAATGGTCCAGCAAGTTAACTGTATGCTCAAAGGTGGGAGCTATGGTAAGTATACCAAAAACTCGGCGGTGAAACCTGAGTTTAAGGGACTTCCCCGACCTTGATGGGTGTGCCAAACCAGTGAAAGAGTGTGTAGGTGCTAAAGGAGGATATAGTATGCGTCGTTAATGAGCTCGGGAACGTTTATGAGAGGCTATGGAGCCCCGCACGCTGGTCGACGCGCCTCGCTTGACTTCACCCGCTTCTACCGGCATCTCATTCACCTCTACTCACTCTCGTGACTCTTCGTCAGAGTCTTATACTCACTCTCTGCCTCAAAGGCTTAACCCAGGATTGAAGGCAGTGAACACGATGGCTGGAGAGCGGCGCAGTTTCGGTGACGTCACTGGGCGTGAGGGCAGAGTGTGTCAGAAAGTGACTCCAACCACCCTCTCCCAGAGCCGAGGGTGGTCTCCTCCGCCAATGGTATCCGATTAAGTCATAAAACCGCTCCGCTGTTCACTGCCTTCACGTTAGTGAGTGAAGCCTTGGCGCGATAAAGCTAGATGGATCGGCAAACGTATGGACCATGCCGACCTCGCGGTACGAGATTACTACGCAGAAGCGCTGGGGCATTAGGTTTGACATTGAGCTCCACCAGTATCACTGGTTCCACCCATGAATTGATGTCATAGGTAAAACGCGTTCTCCCTCTTTAATGAATTTTTTCAGGTCCTCAACTTCTACGTAACGAAATCCTACGCGTGAACTCAGAAACAACCCCAATCACCAATGCTCATCTTGATACCGAGGTACACACTTTTTGAAACTCACACTTTTTCGTACAGGTTCTGCGCATTCGATGATGCGGCCACGTCATTTTTGAGAATTTCGGAAAAAATGTTAGGAATACATCAGAAGAGTTTGCGCTTCGCACGGAATTATTTCTCAGCGCAGTGAAGTTTGTCAGAAAATTTTGAGCGGTGATCAGGTGCTCCACAAAATTCACCACCGGCTCGCGGTCGATATCCCTTTGACGACAATGCGAATTTCCACATAGCGGACTCATGGGACCGCGCCTCTTTTTGGCGCTGTCCCAGGAGTCCGCTATGTCTCGCAAGTTGTCCCTATAAGCAGTTTTTATGTCACATCTTTCACTCTAGCAATATTCACAATACAACTACAGTTCTAAGCTCTCATATTTTTTACTGTTAGAATGAGAATTGAAAGTTTGTAATGGGGATTTGGATTCTAAATGGAGGAGCGGTAAACTTTAGAAGTCTTTGTATATAGTAGTTTTTGATGCAGTTCAACTCCTCCCTGTGTCTGGAGACTATGAAAAGAATATGAAGTCCTGATTAGTGATTACTCTTGAACCTAAAAATGGAAAACCCCAATTAATATGCCTGCGAGGTAAGTGCCACATTCTGAAAATTTATATAAATTAGCTCTTATTAAACTTTCCTGTAAATCATGTGACACGCAGATATAATAATTACTGAAGTGTCGCTAATGTTTTAAATGCCTAATGAAGATAATTTCAAGGTGGCACCCACCGGTGGGTGCCATTGTTGCCAAAGGGATAGCACATCTGCTGACAAACATCGCCTGTGACGTACTTTGCCCCTCTATCTATAAGATCTAAAAATTCAATTGGTGGTTATGGAAATTGATTTTTGGCTTCGATTTTCAATAATTCAATTAAGGATCCCGATACACCACCAAGCGGAGTGTTCTTCTTGATTTCGAAACCATCTAATGGTATGGTGGTGAACGTCAACGATCTGTCAAAGGATATCTACAATTTCTCACAAAAAGAGATCGATGATTCGTCCATCGTTTTCTTGAGACAAGGAAGTACGTTCATAAAGGAATCATCTCGGGTTTGGTTCAGTTTTCTATGGTTCCTAATTTGGCTTCCAAAAAATTTGGACACATTGCACTTTGTTCGTATGTAGCCTCTCTTCAGAAGGAGTAGTGTAAAGGATTAGTACGGTGTTCGGAGAGCATAAATGGGAGTTCGAGACTCGTCCAAAAGTGAACGTTGCGTAAACGACTCGTTCGCGAATTGATGCAAAATTGGCATTCAGTAGTAGTAAAGCGAGTCAGGAACCTATTCATCTACCTACCGTTCATTCCCTGACCACCTCTCCTCTCCAGTTTGGAGTTCAAATGACCAAGAGTGTGGAACAACTGCTATCGCTCTGAGATTTGATCATTACAGATACGTCCGGCTCGGGTGGATTCTCATTTCTTCTCTCAGATGGAGTTCATCAAATTGGTCCCGAGTGGTTCTCAATCGAAAGCTGGACAAGTTCGTCGCCAGTACTCCAGACGAACGCACGCCTACTTGCCTCGCCAAATGCCAGCACGGTCATCGGCGTCGAATCACTTCGAGCCAGCATTCCAAACGTAATGTCCCAAATCAGGGACAACCATCGCGTTGGTCAAACTGTCGGTTGAGCACCACCTTTCCTAGACGGGGGAGAGGAGACTCGTGTGAAGGACAACGAGATCCTCTCATTTTTCTGTTTCCAATTTTTGGAAATTTTTTCGAAGTTACCAGAAACGTTTCTTCTGCAATCACAGGTTTCGGCGATTACGGTCCATCTTCGAGAATTACGAAAGCGACCTACAACCCCGCCCCCGCACCCCCGCTCCTCCCATAGATTAAAGTTTGACATACGGATGGTTGACCCTCTACCGAAACCCTTCAACATTTAAAATGACATGAAGCTCACAAACATTCGTTTTTTAGGCACGTCCAGAGCAGATACTGTTCTCTGTGTCAAGGCCACCGAAATATGGAAAATTGCTGGTCGGTTCGAATGAGACCGGAAAATTCAGTCAACTTGATGTGAGCTATTTACCAGTTGTGTGAGCTCAGAAGGGAGCCAAATTTCCTCATATGGTTGCTCTCAAAATTCTGGACCTTTTGTTGCTAGTTCCATTGTCTTATCATTTCATAGGCATTTTTGAACCTCTCAAAATCTCTAAGTTATGAGCGTTGGCTTTCGAAATACCTATCCAATGCTGCAAGTGTGTTCTATAATACATAGCCTCTAAATTCATTGGTATAGGCAACAGTAACTGTTTAGACTTACTCTTGTTATGTTTTTAGGTTCCCATCCAGTGAGGGAGGGGGCATGTTTAGCGATAGCCGCTGTCGAATAACGTGCCCATCTTCCTTGGTTACTGGAAGAGACCCTATTTTATTTTCTTTGGTGCAATGTTGATGAAATATCGGTGATCATGTCCAGGTAAATCGAAATCGCCTCGTCTATCAGCCGTCAGGGGCTCCACAAAAGGAATGGACCCGTAAAGACTCTTTCTACTTTGTGCTTCAGAAGAACGGATCCGACAAGCCGATTGAAGAAGAATTCAGGTAACATTCTCATTTTTTCTGAATCAAGATATCTACGTATTCCACCTACCTTCTAGACATGCTGTCCCACAAATACTACACACGGGCAATGGGCAAAACTGGAGTAGAAATGGGTAACAAGTATTCGCTTTTTATTCGCGACTGTATTTTGGAGATTTCTTGAATGCGACATAGGCTATACAAGGATTTTCAGGGTTATTCAATCATAATCACGTTTTTGTTTACCCTGACGAATCCCCTTCCAATTCTTCTGTTCCTGATGACGGAAAGCTTTACCCGGATAATTCGAACCTTGAAGGCTCATTTCGCGACTGAGTGGGTGAAAGTTAGAGCCCCACGAAAGGGCTCAGTAGTGGTCCACTAATGGTGAATGAAAGCAAAAAACCCTTGAAAAAAGCTAGGAAAAAATCGCCCTGCGCACCGACTTAGGGGCGTGGTTTGCACCTCGCGCTTACGGAGTCTCACTGGTCAGCCATTCCCCCTTCATTGAGTAGGGCAAAGTAAGGTAGAGTGGATAGTCTATATACCACTGAAAAGCTCAGGAGGAGTGGAGTCCCTGTAGAGCAATGGAAAAGCGGTGCTAGGCTTGAAAGACATAAGTACGAGCTCGGATCTCGTTCCAGGTGGATCGTAATTGTCCATAACTCACCATCCTAGTGACAACTGGAAATAATACAGCAAGCTAATTGCAGATTTCGGATCGCATCTACATACGCAGCTCTGCACGATCCAACGGAGAGCTATGTGAAAACGTCACCGTTGAATATTTCAAAAGGTAGCAAGAGTGCTACAATGTGCGCTTTTCGAATTATCGTCGGTTTTGCTGATCTTGTATGTTTCACAGGAGGATCGGCCGCGTTAACTAAAGATCACCTTGATGCTTCGATCCTAGCATCGTCAGCTGAGAATGAGGTAAGCGTTTTCGGGAAGCTCTTTTTTTCATAACCTCATCCTCTCTCGTAACCAGGTGAGAGATGCGTGGGGTTCCGCACCCGAACCACGCCAGAACGTGGGAATTGTCGGTGCCCGCACACCCTCGAGGGGTTCTCAAGCCGCGCCCCCAGAATGCCATATTGATTTGCCACGGGCAGTTAAGGCCTTACCCCTTGGCCTGCGGATTATACTACTGCACTGACTACGCTGATTGTAACGAGGTGGGAATAAGGTGGTTCTAACCAACTGCGCTTTACACTACAGTACACATTGTATTGCCACTAGTTTATGATCAGCAACTACGACAATAGGTGATGACTATCCTTCTATTTTATAAACCGCTAACTTGGTGTGTCGGTTTGTATGTGTGTCTGTATGTATGTATGTATATCTGTCTGTCCGTCCGCAAAATGAGAATGAAGTGATAAGGAAGCTCATGGAATAAACAGGCCACTAACAAATCTGGGTAGCTCGCAGGACTTGCGCTGTCAGTGCTTTGAGAAGGTGTGATTGTGATATCACCTCAGCGGCTATGTAAACACCTACTTGAGGTAACTCTCAATCATTCCACATGGTGCTGCAGTAGCAGCTGGAGGGTAGTGAAGGGGAAGGAGAGGGGGAGGAAGATGAGGAGGAGAGAATGAAAACCAATCCCTAACAGACCCAAAGTGCAAGTTAGTATTGAGATGTCGTTCTAACGTCATGTCATGACTGTAGTGATGCCCACTACAATATAAAACATCTTTTCCGTGCATACGCATCCCCTCAACGAGATTTTGGTGTCACAAGTGGAAAGGAGTACAGCAAAAGGCGCAATGCATGGAAGCAAGGTCCCGGCGGTTGACGGGGGACCAAACTGGTCAAATATAAAGACTGAAACAATATACAAAAGAAATCGTAGGGTTAAGCATACCTAAAGTGGAGAGAAGAGATATATAGAAGATATACCGATATCGACATGTTGCGTGCGCGATTCCCCGAGGGGCAGGGTCAGGACGGCGTCGTCGGTCCACCAACTTGTGCCGGGCAGATAGCTTCTCCGGCTTTGACGAGACGTTGAGGACCGACTGCGCTTGATGGTCCACCCGACTGGCTTGGTGACGAACGGCCGAACCGACTTGACTTGAGGCAGATGAACAGAGACACTGACACACTGACCGACTGCGCGCGTAACTGGCTTTTCCCGCGCTTCCAGCACCTTCCACTGTTCGAGGTGAAACTGCATCCAACTTCGATTGGAGCGCGGTTTCATCCCGGCGCATATCGTAAAGCCCAGGTCGTACGCAAGTCACGACATCCTCTGTGGAGGATATTCACTGTGATTCATTTTTGCCATTCTATTCAATATTGTACTGCATTCTGTTTACTCACGAGTTTTTTCGCTGCACTCGCGACAAAAGTGGTCTCAGTGCATTGTGCATGTCACCGGTGATGTTGCTCTCGACCGAGAAATCTCTAGTACAAACTGACGAAATTCAGTAAAAGGCACAAGAACGGCAACATGTTTACTATCGATGCAGTTTTTAACATTATTTATGTAATAATTCTAACTCACCAATGCCTGCACCTCATTTACTTCATAAACTCTGTGAGAATGTCTATGTTAATTCTAACTATTTCAGAAGCTAATTCTTGAAGTCTCTACGCCACCACGATATGGTGTGCTCGAATTTCTGGACGGCGCTGGTGCCTCGATGCATTGGTCCGAATTTCAGAGTGAACCCAAGTTGATCTACAGGAATGGAGTGAGCCTTTTGATCTACTTCTCCCTGATTTTTCTGCGATTTCGCGAAAATTGTTTTGAAATAATCTTGAACGAATTACGACTATTGATTTGGCTTGAAGGCACTTTAGCACTACTGAACATTTGGAATGTAGAAGAGTAGTGTTAGATTTTTGCTTTCTTTGAACATGAGCTTCAGTGTTTACGAGTTCAGGGAGAAGAATCACGAGACGATTCTGTGACGTTTTTCATCTATCCGGCCAGTGAAAGAACACGTCGGAGCAGCCGGTTACGCATAACAGTGCCTATACACATAAGGACACCACGAGATCCATTGGTGCAGGTACTCCTGAACTTTTCTTCACTTTTGTAATCATTATTCTCGAACCGCCTTGATTATGCTTAGCTAGGTACTTGATATTTCGTCCGCGCGAAGATGGTGTAGTGGTAAGTGGCACCAGTCTTCACGAGCATGGTCCAAGGATCAAATCTCGGATTACCCGCTGAAGTTATCGCGCCTTGCATCCATCTGGGGTCGATTACTTGGTGCCAGACTCGTCGGGACATCTAAAACACTGACTTGTACATTGATTGTAGCTTTCAGCTCATTGTAGGGCTCGCTTACAAATACCCCTGCAATTTTTAGTGGAAGTAGAACGAGCGGCGCGTCCCAAAAATATTTGATCAATATTGGGTGTTTTTATGCTTTATCTTTTCACCAATGTAATAGCTATCAATTAATTAATAAATTCAATCGTTGCGCGAGATGGTTTTAACTCTTGCCTGTTAACGTTCTCCAATCCGCTAACAGCGAAATTTTTAGACAAAGGCTTGAAAAACATGACATTTTCCCACGCCTAACATCCCAGAACATATCGGAGGATGAGCTGGTGCAAAAGAATTTCTTCCAACTTGTGGTCCAAAATCTGCTCCAAGAAGCGATGATAGCTGACTGTTTCGTGGTTTTCTCTAACAGTAATAGTGCAAATGTTCTACTTGTTCTATAGCTGCTAATTCTTATTGTGAAACATCCGCCTAGTATCAAGCGACTACCTTTTTGTCTCTAATCATTATCTGCCAGCTATTGGTTCCATCTGTTGTTTTATGACTTGTCGAACATTTACCTCCTCATCTCTGTCACTCATTCACTCACTGCCTACAAACAATGCCGTCCATTATACGAGAGGTGGTCAACAAGCTTTCAGATGAGATTGCTTGGCTCAACAAGTTTTCAGATTCTGATCGCTTGGGTCTGGGTCTTAACGACCAGGTTTAGATCAAAGAGGCATCCAATTTGGCCCGCCCGGGAATAAGCTATGTATGTTAGTTGCGTTGCCCAGGCCGACCATGCTCTTCCTCGTTAGCAACCTCTTACATGACGAGATGTGACATTGGTCCATTAATCTCATTAATATGTAGGCAGTAGCAGTGGTGAACTCTTCGAGGAGTTTTTTCATTCGCCTTCACTTTAAAGGATTACCAATGCTAAATATACAGCCTATCTGCTTGTGTTTTAGTTTTTGTACTGTAGCAATTAACATGCTCTCACACACCATGTCTTAGGCGCACCTTGAGTGCAGTAGTAAATAAATAAATAAATAAATAAATAAATAAATAAACAAATGAATTCTCTTGCCTACTGAAGTATTAATTTATTTCTTAGGTGTCCAGATTTCCAACGTCGATTTCGGTGCGAAATTCCGGTGTTGTACCACTTACCGCCAAGCTCTTCCATGCGTCTCACCCTCATGTCCCGGCACAGTCTATTGTCTACGAGCTCACCCATCCTGGCACCGCAGGCACTGAGATTCGTGTAAGCGGTCAAAAGAAGACGATGTTCAGTCAGCAGCAGGTCGGTTTTTCAGTATGCTTGTTGCCTATCCGAAAACATCGCCGATGACATACATCAGTAGGGATAGTCTTAGAATTTGAAAACGGTATATCTTCATGTGGAATCAAGAAACCTGTTGTTTCAACATACCGCTAGCAGAGGTAGTAGTATGTCATCGGCGATGTTTGTTGGCGGATCTTCTGGATAGATGATTTCTATGTCACTAATATGCTGAGTAGGAGAGTGGGACCTGTGAGAAAGCGCTTGAGGTGAGTAAAGGGTGGGCGTATTAGGGGTGATTGATGGACTGTAACTCGGAGCTCATGAAAAATAGTCGGTGAGTGAAAGGGGGGGGGGGTGTCCACAGAGTTGTCTATCAGTCTTGTGAAGTGAAACACTGTTACATCAAGTCTATTCATTGCGTAGAACTGTCGTCAATTAGCTTTCCAGCAATTCAAATATTTCACCCATGGTTTCATTGATTTTTGCAGGTCAATGAAGGATTGGTATCGATCGGTCACATACCGTCATCGATGGTGATGACATCGTACGACGTGGTCACCTTATCAGTTGAGGGTCATTCACGAGCCCTTGTTGTCAAAATAAAGCCACTTGATCTCGCTTTGGAGAACCACACAGTCATTGAGTATCCTCAAGGCAAAACTTATGTGCTGCTAAATCAGTACGTTGTCTCACTCCTTCTCAGATTGCCACCGTCATAGAATCAGGTGTTCGTTCAGGAGCCATCTTGGTGCATATTCAAATGGTGACAGATCTGCTATAACCTACAAGGTACGTTTTAGAGCGTTCAATAAAAGATGAAAAGAATTTTAAAAAAATGCTCGCTGGTGTTGAATCTTATAATTTTTCCCTATTCACACCTGAACGCATTTACACATAGCAGAATTATCGATTTTACGCGAGTGCAATCGATACTAGCTTCTGCACGCTCACGCTAGGCGAAAGTTCGAAATGTAGCAACCGGCACTCTCACCGTCGTTTCATCAGCTTTATAGTCTTGATTTTAAAGTTTTGATTTCTAGCTTCTTGTTCTTTTTAGATCACCAGTGGACCTGAAAATGGAACTTTCTACTGGGTGGCTGGTGAGAAGGAAGCGAAGCTGTTCACCCAGAAGGATATTGACGATGGAAAAATTCTGTATGCTCAGCTCAATATGCATTCTTATAAGGTGAGTTGATAAAAGGGTTCGGAATGTAAAGAGATCTTGTTGTAAAGGAAAAGCTCATAGTGGGCAGTAGGACAGAAGGTACCAAAGGCGGCGTCGCAGGTCTCGTCGCGACGTCGCCATCGCCACGTAGCATCGCGCCGCTGCGCGGACGGTGACCCTATTTTTTGAGTGCCATTGCAATGAATCTCGACACAGGCCTGCTTTCAATCTGTAGTGCTTGAAAGCAGCTGCGACCTTGTTACCCAACAAAGGATCTGGGTGATCGGGAGAATGGGAGAATTCAATGGAAATGTTATACCCTAGAATGACTGCCAGAATACGAGAACAAGAGAATAGGAGATTAGAATACAGCTCACTCTATAGTCAAACCAATTAATTTATTTACTTGCTATTGAATTGTACTTGATCCTTTCAGCTGATTTTCCTATTTTTCTAAATATTATCTCATGTTCCCCTTCAGTGTCGAGCTTTTCTGCAGATTCTCCCATTCTCCTGGTCTCCAATTTCTCCAGCCAATACGTATCTTTTCCTATCCATCGATACTCGCGTTCTCCCAAAACTCTACGCATACACGCAACCGTAAACACGCCTTTCACGGAATCAATGGGGTCAACCTGTGCTTTTGGGAAGTTCAACATTTTTCTTAAAGCGATGATTTTCAGGACAGCTTCGAATTTCTTCTGGCTAACTCCGAGAAGGGAGTCGTACGAAATCGATCCGAAATTCGTGTAAAGTCGTTGGTTACTGCTCAGCCGGTAATTGTGGAAACAAACACTGCGGTTCCCCTAACGCCCAGTCAACTCAACGCTACTGCTCTCCAGGTTTCCTTTGAGTGAACTACTAGATCAAATGAGATTGACCTTTTGAATATTCTTTTCAGGGTTCAACTCCTCGGTTCCTTGTCACTGCTACTCCTCGTTACGGTAGAATTTCTCTCGATCCAGTCTTGAATCATTCAGCACTTTTCTTCACTTTCCCGGATATCCTGCGAGGACGTGTGTATTACCAGGCTTTCGCTACCGACAGAGAGGTAAATCGTCTAAATACTCGAATTGTTTTCTACTACGCATTCTTTAAAAGACACGTATTATGCAGTGGCAGTAGGCGTTGAAACCGTGTGTCAATCTGCAGAGCAGGCACTTTCTAAAACTATTTCGTGCTCAGAGTTGGGGAAGTGTACTCAAAGGCAGCGATCACGATGACTCGATGGTAGCGCTTTCGATGACGTCATTGAAAATCATTAGTGGGACGGCGTCAAGAGGCGTTGGGACGGCGTCAAGAGGCGTTTCAACCGCCCGTGTAGCTGACACTAGGCTTGTCGCGCCACGAGAAGGCAGAGATGAAGATGAGTTAGCGCACGAGTCGCAGCGTACGTCTGTAATGAGGAACGTACTATAGTACATTTTATTTAACCTAAATCAAATCAGTCAGTGACACGTTGCTAATTGTTATGACTCAACTGAGGACGACTGCTCCCCTTTTAGCAACGATAGTATTTCTACTTGAATAGACTTTGTACTATCAAGCGCGTCCACTAGACGCATAGAAATAAATAAATAAATAAATTAATAAATAAATTAATGCTAAATCGCTACAGTGCGCGCTACGAGTCGTCCGCTGATTCGCCTGCACCTCTGCCTTCTCGCCGGGCGACAGGCTTCCCGTCAGGTTACCCAACCACACCCCTAGCGCTGTGGAAGATCCAGTCCAACAACGTCATTCAATGGCGTCATCGAAGCCGCACCACTCTCCCCTCATCGTGGCCGCTACCTTTAAGACGGATTTCTCATTTACAATGGGCCACGCATCTAAGTACTGTCAAAAGTCGTAAATTCGAGTACGGATACTGCTGATATTTCATCAAGTGTTAATATTGCTGAGAAGTTAACTGATCCGGAGGATGATGGTTTGGTAGGCCCAGAGCGAGATCCATCTAGAGATTATAAGAGCGACGCTATGCCTGCGGCTTTGCACCACTACACGCTTTGCCCGCTTTTTACACTTCGCATTCAGGTCACCGAAGAGCTGGAATTGGAGGTCCGCGCGGATAGTGTACAGCCGGCTCGTCTTATTCTTCCCATTACCATCATTCCAACTGATGTGGACGTTCAAGAGCGAACCGAGAAGGAGAAAACTCCTGATGACAAACGGAAGCAGTCCAAATTCCCAAAGTCGCGGTTAATACCGGCTAGCGATCAGCTCCCGGTAAGTCTTTATCACTAAGAATCATAATTTATAAGTTCTGTCCTCGTGGAATTGCCTTTTTTGTTATGCGTTTAGTTTTCTCATGTTCAAACTATGCTTTCAGGTAATCGTATTGGTATTGGTACTGTTCATCACCGTGTTCGTGTTGCTGTGCCGTCGTAAGCGGCCCAAACCAAAATCAGATACACCGCAAGAGCAACAAACACCCACGCCCAAGACGTCACTGCAGGAGAAACCGGATCTTTTAGGTAGCCAAAGCTTTCGCTTTCTATTTATTTTATTGAAAAGCAGCTCTGAGAAGTAATCGCTAGCGTGCCGCAATGCTCCCATTCGTAAATTTGGCGGAAATTTTCGGCGTCGAAATTTCCTACCTTTTTTTCCTGAAGTGCACCTTGCCATCTTTACCCCACTCCCCTCGAGTGCCGGCATCAAAACTGCACGGCTATCGGTTCCGGAGACCCCATAATGCCTCGCACTAATACCGCGCAATTTCATTGCGCACTGCATTAGCATTTGCTGCATTTTTAGACACTATGCGTAAAATGATTACCGATCTCGCGCGTAAAATCGATAGCCATTTTGAAGCACAAGCGTTTGATGTGAAATGTTATTGTGTACAAAGACGTCGTTTTGCAGGTTCGACAGTATTCGCTTCGGTCGGTAAATCTGATATGTCACCACGACAGCCGATGAGGACCTTCGAAAGGCCTCAAGTGACGCCGTTGAGTAAAAGGTCAGCGCTAAGTTCGTAAAAGTTTTAACTCTCCTCATATCAATGATTAATGATGTAAAGACATTTGTGGGTGTTCTTACATAACAACCTTTTTTGATCACCTCCTGCGTTAGATAAAATGAGGCAGCTTCGTGAAAGAGCATTTGGGGAACATAGATACGTAGGTCAGGGTTTTCAATCGCATTGGAGCCAACAGACCGAGTTGCCTGGCTGCTTTCGCCGTGCAGTGACCAATTTTGCCTCATGACTCTCTCCCCATGCTTAAGATCTCGCTCAAGGCATCGACTTGTTGCTTCACCTGACAAGTGACCCTACCTACTTCATCTCACGTTAAACTTGCAAAGATCAACCTATGATGAATAAGGAGCAGATAAATCTGAACGAATGGACCTTTTTCTTTTGAGTTAACTTGACAAGGGCTTAGCGACAAATTCCTTCCTCCACCAAGCAGGGACCATGGATTGAAGAGCAGTATAATGCAGTATTGTGGTCGCCACTTTTTTCTGAATGACCACTTATTTTTCTTCCATTGGGAACGTAGAAGTATTCAACGGAGGATTGCACGAATAAGGTAAAAGGTTGAAGAAGGGGCACCTCAGTTGTGGAAAGACGCGGACCTCCTGGGGGTGCGGGCTAACCCGCAATTCGCAGTGAAGGATATGCCCCAGCGATCCAGCCTGGCCCTCTCCGCGACGCTATTGGCACGGTGCGCCTCTCTATCTCATTGTCTGACCCTCTGGCCGTTTAGCAGAGGGGGCGTTGGCGGTGAGCAGAAGCGCATCAGTGTGATTAACATCAGTGCGAAAATCGACAGGCAGGAAAGGGTTCCTTTTTCGAGTGCTGAACCGTTTTTCATGGTTTTTTCTTCATCCCTATATTACAATCAAATGTATCCTGTTTTCTGATGAGCCACCTTTTCATCGTGGAATCCGCCTTTGAATGGGCGTCAGACCTATACATTTCGATGGACAGATGCCGTTAGCCTTTTTATACCCGCATAAAAAGCTCGCAATAATAAATGATCTCTAGAGTAAATCTGTGTTTGCGTGGGCTGACTTGAATTCCCAAAGCGCGGTCTTCAAGCAGTGCTTTACTCCCTTTTCATCGAAATTTCATTAAAGGTTATGTGTTGGGTCATGAAAGGCGTTTACAATTATATAACTGTTCCAAAATGGTGAAATTTCAGACGACATCAGCCTTCTCTTGACTATGCTGGGTTGGCGACAGATACACCACCGCCGATGCCACTCTTCAAACAGCTGACAGCTCAACGATCAGACGCTCAGCACTGGGTGTAGCGCTACTACGGTGATACTTCTCCTGCTCTCGTGGGATTCTCGGTATTTTCCGTAACACGGCGATAGCGCAAAGGCTACTGCGAAGTTTCCGAACTGGGACGTGAAAATGTCGGGGGGCCCGCGGTGAGTTATGTGATGAGGTGACAGAAATCACACTTATAAACTCAGAGATCTATTTGCCCCCATGCTAGGCGACCTATTTTCTCGCATCTCCCGAAGAAGGTAGCATGTCTTTGATGAACACATCAGTGCGGTAGAAGCACAATGTTTCAGCGCTAATGTACAATAGTTTTGGAACGTCATCACACCGGTCTGTTCTCTCACGCTTTATAGTTATGACGCTGATACTCACGATTGTTTTGAAGACGTTTTCAGCGCTTGACTAGTCAGCGCGGAAAACGTCAGCGCGCCGCTAGTGTGAAAGTTTTTTGCTGCCTTCGAACTCCCGCGCTCATACTTAGCGACGCGACTCGACGACCTTTTCTGCATTCGGACTTGGTCATAGCTGTTCGACATCTTAACACGGCTGACAATCCATGCTACATGCCCGATTTAGGCTAAAATGCTTCTCTCTTACCAGACCAGTACCACCGAATCACGTGTGCTACAACGTATCTTACGTCTGAACGCGGTCTTATTCATCGTTCTGTTGCAAAATTGCGGCAATATTGTATATTCGACACATGTTTCCTCGCCAAACAACGCCCGGTTCTATAGACGCGTTGCGACGCCGAGCGACTCTGAATTAGGCTTACCATGAGTACCCGTGCACCACAAATGCACCACTTGGTACCGCGTTATGTGTCTCGGAAACACACTTCTTTCATAATGTCACGAACTGGATAGTTGCCTTCTACGTGGAGAGCGCGAGTTTGAAGCAGTGTTCCTAGCTGAGGAATAAGCTGGCGCCCCGCACAAAGCATATGTATTGATCGACACCGTGCGCCGTCGCGTTTATTCGCCAGCCATGAACTCAGCTTTAGGTATGCAGTCAACATTGGCTGTATATCTTATGGATATCATTGATATTGTGATAAGCCCGCCTATGATTTGACGGGATCCTTTATAGCGAATTTTATGTGATGCATTCCTGTTTTTACACATTTTGCATAGAATTTAATTGTTGTCTGTACACGAACTACAAGAACCCGATCGTGAATCTTTTTGACCATAAAAATCTGCCCGAACGTCCTAAGTTCTTTCTGAATGTGTTGTTGTTCTACTTTTATGGATTTGTTGCTAATGAACGAAGATTTGGTGCATAATTAATGTTGTACATTTATTAATATATTTGGTCATAAAAAATGTGTATGTCCATGTTTTGATACCTGACGTTGAAGATCATGACTCTGAAAAGAGATAGTTTAGTAACGGGTTGTGTTTCACAAAATTTGAGAGCTACAAAAGGAAACTGACGAGAAGCAGCCGTATAGAGCTTGAGCGGTCGGAATTCACGACGTGGGTCGTGTTTCTCTTGTGGTGGTGGCTGGAAAGGGTTCTAGTCAAAACATGGGAAGAACGACGAATACTCTCCTGGTATGTGACTTAGGTCAGTTTTTGTCGCGCTATGTCGCCGCTTGTTGTAAGTTCAAACTTCGATTGGCCTCAGCTTCCACGTGATTCCAGCAGATTTCTCAGAAAAAAAAACCGACCTACGTCCATCCCATTCTATTATCTGTTTTTACTGAGTCCTGCGCTTCTATGCAACCCAGCGAAATATTACAGGTGTCCCGCCCCTTTTTCTTCCACTTTCAGTCTTCATTTTTCCCAAGACATATTGGTCCATAAAGTTGGTCGTCAAAAAATTGATTGACATTTGAGGGCACTCGAGCCCGGTTCACCTATCATAGTGTAAAATAGGGGACTTGCCATATCTTTCACGGAAATCCACCTTTTCCCCCAACAATCCTATTTTCCCATGGAATGGTGCTCGTTTGACCCAGCACCCTGATGGCCTAAAATGGCAGATTTCACAACGGGATGGCCAAGATGCCCCTCGTAGAACCTACTCATTATTGTACTTTTCTGGGTACCTGACAGGGGAGATGCAAAGACGCAGAAGGGGCGGCGGACGAGTAGCAGAGCGTACTGTGCGACATGAGGCTAAGTATGGTCACTATTCAACCTGATGCTGAATCGATGTAGTGCGCATTGCGGCTCGCGCGCTAATTCGACGGGCCTCTTGTCTGGTCCTCTATTTTTCTGCTCCAATTGCCATCTCGCACATTTAGCCCCTGCATTCATACCTGGGTTTTCCATGCTTTTCATGATTAACACAAAGTAGCAATCGAGTTTTCACCAAAACGTCATATCCCCATTTGTTTTCGCTCATCTAATCAGTTCCCTTTGAATGTTCTGTGTAACGGCCTTCTGCATGTTTCACAGGAATGCTGGATTGTGAACAAAACTTCTGCCCAGACGGGACTCGAACTCGCACCTCTTGCTTACCGGGCGACAGGTCTTCCGGATCCCTCAGTTTTAAGGTGTGAATACGGTCAAAATCTTCACTTTATATTCGAAAAAAAAATAGAACGCACGAAAAACCGTTTGGCGAACTCATTTGGTCGCTACTGTATGATCAGTTTGACATTTTAGAGTAAAAATTTTGCAATTTCTAAAAGAAAACGTTCCTCACCGTCGTCGGAGCTAGTGTTTGTCGTTCAGTTGGTACTGGACAATAACCTCCAACGCAGTCTCGGGACTCGTAAGAATCGCCTAAATTTTGAAGAAATTTAGAATTGTTTTGCTGAAGCCTCCATACATGAGGTTCTTTCAAAGTTGTGGAGCTGCCGTAGATGAATTTCCGTTTAGACGGCTTCAATTATTCGAACTAGAAAAGTATACCTTGGCATCCTTGACTTAAAACACCCGAGTAGATACATCGTCGCGTTCGAACTTGCCTCTCGCAAAAGCAATCGGCCCATTGACCCCATTCACTCCATCGAGTTTCTGAAGGAGTAATTTTTGACGAATGACTAAGAATTGTGACTTGGTTCTGTTAGGTAACTGCTGTTTTTGCCCGCAGTTCGCCTTGCAAATGTTCCACAAGAACGCTGGGTTGTGAACAGATCTTTCGCCCCAGACGGGACTCGAACTCGCAAGCTATGGTACGTATATCGTGAAAAGCTGAGTTGGGATGAAATGGTGCACCGGTAGCGTAAGCTGTACCGCACTTGCCCGGTAAGCAAGAGGTGCGGGTTTGAGTCTCGTCTGGGGCGAGAGTTTTGTTCACAACCCAGCGTTCATCTGAGAATTCTGACTGTTTACTAAGCTGGAAAGTTATCGAGTGGAAAGACGCATGGTACATACATAACTATTCATTTTCCCTTCTAAGTTGAAGACAAGAATCAGGATCAGTTTGATGTGGTGATCACATGTGAATACGAAAGTGAGGATGCGAAGGGAGCCAAAAGTGGAGAAAAAAGAAAGAAAAATCGTCAAAACCGCTAGAAATACAAGCCTTTTTGCTCTACTCTGCGGAGAATTTTAGGGTGCAGGCAGGGAGCTGAGAGATAATGCGAGTCGCGGAGAGCGTAAGAGAAGTCCGAGTAGCGAGAGCATAGCAGACCAACGTGGCGACGCAGATAAGATATCGGACGATAGGCGGGCCCTGATCTTTCGGGCGTAGGAGGATCTCAGCCCTTAGCGTATCAGTGACGCGCTTAGAGGTGCTAAGATGTCGCGACATCTATAGTTGCAGAACTACCCCTCCACCCACGGGAGCGACTTCTTTGGCGGGGCTGAGCTCGACTTTCGCCTTCAAGGAAAGGAGTATCAATGGCTATCCCTCCAATTACATTAGTGATTGTAATCGTATTAATCAATAGTCCCAAAACTTGTTGCGAACCCAGAACCTCTGAATATGTGAAGGTCCAATAATTAGTCAGAGAGTGAACGATGCCCTTCCAATACTCCGTTGGATTCCGCCCCGAATGGGGTATTGGGAGGGCATCGTTCACTCTCTGACTCGATCAGCAGGTCTTCCGCGCTACGTGCAGCGTTGCAGTGGCAACACCTCCAGCAGCAGTTACCGCGACGATGTCTACCTGAGACGAGCCTCCTGACCGAGGCCCTTCATTTCGATGATACATCTGGCTCTATTCACCTAGGAATAACAACAAACTTTACCTTCGTGATCAGTATTTCCTTCAGTGATTATATGCATGGGCTGCTGATGGAATTCAGAGCTGGTTCCTGGAAGGAATCCTTTCCTGTTAGGCACCAAGTTGAGATCCATTGCTAGTGCCTGGCCATCCTAAAACGGACGAATCAAAGAAAATCAGGGAGCCGAGGTGTTGTTATTTCATTCGAGTAAATATTTTTGGATTGTTTTGGGATATTGGCGCGCAAGGTCATTTTCTTGGCGGCACGTTTCATTACTTCGAGAAGGTCGGTAAGAACTTTCCATTACTTACCCTTTGGTACGATTTTTGATGACAAAGTAATATTGCAATATAACAAATTGCTTGGTCGCCGAGCTTGATCGAAACACCAGGCGAGGAGAAAATATCACTGAAAAGGGGGCGGGGTTTAGGACGAGCCGCGCTTCTCGGAAAGGTTTGCTGCATATTGTAGGGGCGCAAGTAGGGACCATAAAACCATGTTGCATTTTCGCTGGACGGTTTAAGCAGTACCAAAAAAGTGGTGAGTGATACCCTTGATGGTTCGATTCCCCGCTGCGACTAAATTTTGCAATCAAGGTCGTCGTTGGCATCAAAACGGTCCTGACAATAAATTGACATCTGGTTCTGACATCTAGTGCGATTTGGCATCTACCCGTCGGTTCCAAACGAAATGCAAAATTTATTCGCCACGAGGGATCGTACCTGCAACAGTGCCTTATGCCTCTTTTTGGTACTGCCAAGACGTTCGGCGAAAGTGAAACATGACTTTGTGTTTCCTACATATGTCCCTACAATATGCAAAAAAGCGCTCCGAAGAAGCGCGGCTTCCCTGAAAGAACTTCCTTGTGAGGGTACACAGGGTCAGTCTCGATGCGACCCCTCATCACCACCTCAAGTCTTAAGAGGCTCCCCCGAGGCGGCATCCCTTCACCTTACCCATCACCACCCTCACCATCATACCGCTATAGTATTTGATTCTGAAACCGATCCAACACGCTCACTTTTTCCTCCAAACTGCCGTCGGATGGGAGGGGTATATTGGTGTAATGAAGCAGAAATTCAGCAATCTTCCCTAATTTACCTAACTTTCATGGAATTCTAGAGAAATTGTCGAATACCCTTTACGGGCCCTGTTAACACTATCCACGCTTCTCCTCAGAACCACAAATGCGAATGAAATAGTACGAACGGCCGGTTGACACTGGTTGTACGACCCTGTCACGAGACTTGACATTGGCCCAGCGCGCGTGAAATTAATAAACTCACAGGTATGCCACTGTGAAGAAAATCACAGTGCTTCTGGAGGAATCGCTCAAATAGCAGTTTCTAGATTTCAGGAAAGGAAAGTAGAAACTCATTTGTCATACTATTCATTTCCAGCTAAATATGAAATTTCACCTGGGATGAACTTTTGAGCACGGTGGTAGTTGATCTGATGGTATCTTTCGTGCTGTCAGCAATTCCCGATGTCTCGTCCGTGTATTCCACTGATTTCTGTCAAAAACCTTTTTTAACAGTGATCTATAAAATCAACTCAATATCCATAACGAATACCGGAATGGAGAGGCCGTTATGAATAACGTTTCCTTCGAACGGAACTGGTTCGTCCTCAGTTTCTTTGACTTTTCTTTCAACACTGCTCATTGCTGCCTAGTAAGAACTCAATTTAAACACAAAGACTCAGAGACGAGAAGTCTCCCTCGCAAGAACTTGTTTCATATGAGAATAGAGATGAAATCCTCTTTAAGTGAACAGACGAAGTTTATGTGAACAACAAAGATTTCTACAAAAAGGTTTTGGTGGTTTTTGCTCCCGGATGATTGCATCGGAGGTAGTGTACATGCAACCTTGGTGATGAAGTCTTTCTTATGAGCCTTTTATGATCTGCACTCAAAGGCGCACCTCTTGATATTCCGCTCAAGTATGAGTGAGGAGGATGAAGTCGATCGAAGGGTGGAGAAGGGAAAAATTTTTTCCGGAAGTACTCAAAGCAACAACACCGGATGAGGTAGTGGCCAGGGCCACGCGTGCGTTGACGGACGAATCCTCGACAGGTCAACAGGTGGGAGACGGGGCTAGGGGGGGGGGCGGGAATCCTATTTGCCTTTCTGGGAGGAAGGGGTGGGCTGGATCGATGTAGTAGAATCCTCATTGTCGGAAGCATTCAAAAAAAAAGAAAAACCAGCTCAGGAAGACTTGCAGCACAAATCTCCGACTTACACGCCGCAGCAGTGTCAGCAGCATATGCTGCCGACACGCCCACTCGTCCGTGATTGGCTATCACCACGCGGGCTACTGAGTGCAGACGTGAGCCAGCCAATCATAGACCGGGCGCGCCTGCAGCATATGCTGCTGACACTGCTGCGGCCCGTAACTCGGAGGTTTCTGCTCCAAGTCTATGTGAGAGGAGTGATCGATGCTGTGCAGGGTTGGCCGGAGGATTCTCAATAAAAATATTACTCAGCACGCATAAGATTCTCCTAGTCAAAAGCGGTTTGCGTTGTAATTCCACACTAATTCAGTGATTCATCACGACAAGGTTGAAGAATCTGGACGTTCTCCGACGGATATTTTATTTTTCAAAAAGTTTACGAGTTTGAAGGGATTCGAAGGATGGTGGGGAACGGAGCACCATGGTCAATTTTCTTCTGGGAAACGGTTTTCAGGGAGGGTTGAGCAACTTTTTCATGCTTCGGCTTGTAAAGAGGAGGGAAGGGAGTCGCATTTCAGAATTTTCCTCGACCCTTCGCTTGACCCTGGTAGTATAACAATCTATTCCGTGAGTAGCATAGAGTAGCTCGCAAGTCTCTCAAACTTCAGCTATGCACTTACACAGATTTTTTTCCAATTTGTCAACACATCACCTCGTTGGTGCCCATTTCGAAACACTCTTTGGTAAAATTAGTTGGATCGATGAAAAATTTCGTACCTCAAGTTTTGCAATTTCTTCTATGAGTGCGGTTGGATTCCCTGGCATGCCATCGACTTGTGTAGATCTCTGCAAATGCCCCTATTATGTCGCTGCTGTCGCCCTAACTGCTTACAGAATTCGAATAAATATGTGTATGTCACAACGATGTGCCCTATTGGGGATGCCAGTAAAGGAAGTACGGCCAAATCTATCGAGTCAGGATAGCACGCCGCTCATCGAACGTGATTCCAAACATAATATCTGGAAGGCATGGATCATCCCTGCTCCATTCCATCTTCTGGTCCTACAGATGGAACAGGACAGAAGTTGCATTGACCCCGGCCACATCATCACCTTGAGCATGTGTCAAGAATGAAGGGATAAGAATCGCCCATGAATCATATTTGAAATTTACATGGTAAGATGAACTGGTCGCTGTTAGGACTGAGAGTAATATAGATAAATGATATCGCAGTGCAGAAACAACCAAGGGGAACAGCTTCAAGGATGGCAGAATGAAACCCTGATACTCACTCCCCCCCACCTTCCGCCCCACCACCGCCATCGGCTTCCGTGTTAGACCAGTCCCAGCGACGCTGACGTCATCATGACGGTTGCTCTGCACCGCCTACCTAGACTTTGACAGCCAGGGACCAGCACCAGGCACGGATAAAGACACAAAAAGGAACGTTCAGAGGGGTGAGCGCCACTTATCAATTCTTCGAGCCCCTAGTATCCCTCTATAGTGCACAATTCGTTTCAGTATTCAATTTGTCGCGTCAGCTGCCTCAAAGGAGCTGGACCCCCACAATTCTCAGGGCAATTTCTGAGACAGTATACTCACATCCACAGTGCTTGCTTTCTCGTCGCTCACAGTTCGAAGTCCGAATGAACGCGCTCGAACAGCTGAAGTGATCCGACTGTGGTACTTTGGAAACTGAAATAGTAATTTTTTTTTCTACTGGATAATAGTTTCGTAATTGCAAGAATGTGAAGAGTTCATTATTTCGATCTTTTCGGTACTTGATTAATCATCTACTTATGATGCGTCCAACTGGCAAGCTTAGGGCGCTGAGAGATGTAGCGGGGCAACGTCACTGATCAGTGAGGCAAAGGGAAAAACGAAATTTTGAATGAAGAAACAAGACAATGGCGTCAAAGCTGCCAATAAGTGCATTCGACCTATACTAATGTTCAGGGGGTACTGGAAAAAAAAAGGTTTAAAGGTACCCGACAAGAGGCCCGCTGCGCTTGTCATCCAATAGTACTATTGACCACGAACTTAAAGCAACAACCCCAGCAGGGTGGGCGTGGTCGGAATCGGCTGTAATCCCCTCGGCCGATTCCGACCACGCACACTTTGAAGCTGTTCAGCTCTCTCCCTTGCGGCTTACCGAGGTGAGTTTTTTGCTGAGTCACACTTCTTGACTAGGGGCTGAGCACCTTCGAAGTGGGCGTAGTCGGAGTCGGCCAAGGAGATCGCAGCCGAATCCGACCACGCCCACCCTGCTGGGACTGTTGCTTTAAGGTGCAACATAAGTGGGATGAGCACGCCGCATTTTTGAATACGGTAGGCGCGAAATGTATGTTCATGGGACTGCTGCCCGCTACTATGGTGTCACGAGAATCGGGGAATTCGTTAGCCAGGGTAGTGATATAATATATTTAACTTACAGATTTTTTGTTTCTTTTCTCCAACGGTTTGAATTCTCCAGAGTGAAGCTCTAGAGGTTGTGATTTGCGGCCGCCTTTCCTTTGCTTTGACGTTCCTTTTCGTGTCTTCTTGAACTGAAATCAAATTTTTTGATATCATCAGCTAATTTCTTCATAGCAACCACCTCTTGAACATCTCTGAGGAACTATGTAATTCTGCTATTTCTTCCAAATTAGCATCCATACTTCGCGAATGCAAGAAAAAGTTTGGAAGAACGCGCACGTAATTTCGTCGAAGGCGGAATTCACGATGAAATACAGCTTACTAGAAATAGAGGGGTAGAGGCGGTCAGTGCTGCAGGGATGGGAGACAACCAAGAAAAACAATCTGAAACCCGAGGAATCGGATCCCCTTTCGCCCGTTACCTTTAGGCATGACTCATCGGTGCTGACCTCATCAGTGCTGAAGCTCTCTCTCTCTGCTAAGCGACTAGATTCTGAAGGGGGTGGGCGAGCAGCGGCGACAGCGGCGCGGGTGTCCCCCAAGAGGCCCATCGCGCGGCGAAGGAAGAGCGCTGCAAAGGGCGAGCCGCAGCGCATACTGCGGTTAGGCGTCAGGTTGAATAGATATACTATGCTACGTCTCATATCGCACAGCACGCGCTGTAACTCGTCCCTAGCCCCATCTGCGTCTCTTCCTTCGCCGTGCGGTGGGCCTTTAGGGGGACATCCGAAAGCAGACAGTACGAAAATTCGGTCGCAAAGGGAAATTATTTGAAATCCATAAAACGAGACCCTTCGATTCCTCGTTGACTTCCGCTTTGGGCGAGTTACATCGGTGCAGACGTCATCGACGCTCTGCCTTACCTTTCTACTAAAAGGCGTAGAGTCCGACGGTGAGGCAACCCATTGGTGGGTGGGCAGAGAGATGAGGCAAAATGTGTGGGGAACGCGCTGCGGCAGCTACGAATGCACCTTCTCAAGAAGCCACGTTTTGCTGCAGACTGAAGACCCATTCTTTCTTCACAACAGCCAAATCTGCCTTTTCTCAACATGCAATTTGTCGTGCTACCTGCCCTTGAAGACGGGTTAACGATGTAAACGCAGCCCATTAGGTCGAAGGTGGACGTGGTCAGTGGTACAGAGATGAGGAAAAAAACCATGACGGCCCAGAAACCGAGAAGTGAGACCTCTTCTCCGTCCGTCGATTTCCTGCATTGGAGCGTCCCTCCCCGTTGTTGCTCTCTTCAACGCTAACGCTCTTCCTGCTAAACGGCTAAAGGGCTGTGGCGAGTGCTTAGCTAGTCGGTCGGCGTGTCGCGTCGGTAGCGCCGCGGAGGGCCATACCAGATTGCCGGGGCATATCCTTCGCTGCGGACTGCGTGTCGGTCTGTCCCTTTAAGGAGTTCTCCCTGCGTCTTCCCACTAAGTAAGTTTCCCCTTCTTCGACCTTCGACCTTTTCGTGAAATCTCCTTCAAAGGAGGATTACCCCATCCACATGCTACCAATCTTGTGAAAACGTGCCTAAGGATGTGCCTATTAAGTGTCGAATAGGCCCCGTGCTGGCCTTTCCGCCCGCTGGTCGGCACACCCCATTGCCAGCCGTTAAGATGGCGCGATTGGTTGATGCCGTATGCTGTTAAACAGTGCGTGGTCTTGTGCGATTGTGTGTAAACTGGCTTCTGTGGTTACGGTGATTACGGTGTAACGACTAATTCAAATACGCGCGAGTTAGTTGATGTACAGAGCAAGCAAGTTCAGGATACTCGTCCAGACACGCCCCTCTCTCATCTCGAGTTGAACGACAGGAATCTTTGGGACTTTATAAGCGGTTTTCTTCACTTTTTTTTTCAATTTCAGTCAACCAGGTATCTACACTGTCATGAACTATCGCTGTTACCTTACCATCAGGTCTAAGAAGCTGCTTCAAAAAGGCAAATACGATCACGCACCTTCTTTCCAGTTTTTCTCGACTTAGTAGGCTTAACTATTTCCGCATCTCCAACTGACGCGAAAAGCTGAACATACATAGTTGAAAAACATGCAGCTTCTACAAAAAGTAGTAAGAGAAACCTCGTTGGGGATCGGGAACCCATTGTTGTCCACATCGTTTGTGTTGAAACTTAATGCACTGGAAAATTGAGATTTTTGTGGAGAAAGTACGAGTAGCGTAAGTGATTGCCGTGACTTACTTCCTGAATGGTTCATTCCCTTGCCCTGTGATTTTTGTGATGTTTTGCAGCATCCAGTCCAGTGCACGTAGTGTGTCTGGGGACAGCTCCTGAAATTTGAGATTATTAAGTAACCAATTGGTATGGTCCTGTACTTGTCGCCGTGGGGGTGAATGGTTCCCGCGGCAGGAGTTCAGCTGACAACTACTGCCCATGACGCCGTTACTCTAAACCTGCCCTTATAAACTGATCTCTCTGTCTTATAGATTTGAGACACACCGCGGTTGAATAGGTGTTGTCATGGCGATGGCACATAATAGTATCTGTAGTGGGCGCTCATGTCCTTGGCGGGGGGGGGGGTGGACATCACAGCAGGATCGATGGTAGGTGACACTAAGCCTGAGAGGGGAGAAGAGCAAAGGAGACTCGATTCTCACTCCTTCCCCAGAAATTCCTCCCGTGCCTAAGGCTGGGTCCTAAGCACAGTAAACGGCTCACTCTAGAATGTCACCCTCCCCCCCCCCCCTCCCAACGACATGAGCGCCGATTTGTGCGCCAGTGGTAAATGAAAGCGAGACAATCGCTGGAAACCTTCAAAACCCCATCGCACGCAGGTCATTTGGGAAAGGTTTACGCTCCACCCCTACAAGGATTTTATTGATCAGCCTCATTTCCACACCGTGTACACTCATATTGGAGAAACAGCTGGTCAATGCGACTCCCGCAGAACCCACCCATACATTAGCGTACTACATGATTTCAGGGTACCCGACAGGAGGGCCGTCGCGCAGCAGCAATTCAGAGACTGAAACGGGCTAGCGTACGTGTCACAGCGCGTGCTGTAGCGATTTGAGGTCACGTGAAAAGGATGTGCTATAATACGTCTCACGCCGCACAGTTCACGCTGCGACTCGTCCGCTGATCCGTCTTCCCTCTACCTTATCGCCGCCAACGGGCCTCTCGCCGGCTAGCCGTGATTTTGAGAGCCATGAGAGTAGACCGCTCCTCTAGACAACGTAGGCTAAAAATTTGGCAGGTATAGAAGCAACCACAATGGCCTTCAAGGCATAGACAATTCAAAAGTAACTCCTTGTTCGAGACCTGAAGGAGAAAGTCGCTAGTATAGCGGGATTCCCTGCAGAGATAAGCAGGCGCGGTTCGAACACTATGTTTACTATTTACCTCATTCCTGAAAATGTGCTCGCTTTTTAGCCTGAGCACGCACCTGAGATATTTTCTTGTTTACCTCTGGCTTCGTAGTGACCTCGCCTTCGTGGACGAATCGCCTTGTGTCGAATGATTTTCGTACAGCAAACCCTGTGAAACCGAAGCCTGAAGAAAACCCTTGATATTCTCGTGGAAATAAACAGAGGGAAAAGATGAATGTCACCTTTGTTTTTCTTCTTCTTCATAAGCATATCTGGAAGAACTTTGCTAACTCCATACGACGTAATCCTTTCGCTATCCAACGATTTTGCTGCTTTCGTAAAGCCGCTAGCTTCACTGGAAAAGTTATACTTCAATTTTCACAGAACGAGGAATGACAAAAAGCGTGTCCCTGAGCGACGGGACTTTTTCCGAGTTCTACATTCCCTATAGAACGTTCATCTTTCATCAGCATTCGTCGCACGCTAACTTAGAGACATGCCCCTGAATTAAATTGGTGTGGTTCTTGCACGCGAATACTAATGTGTAGGTGCTGGCAGTGAAGAAAAAAGGAAAAGAATCCGTCCAAAAGGATAACTCAGGTTAAGGGCTCGCCCACCTTCGTAAACAGCTGTGCTAAGCAATAAGGACTAAACGCGGAGAGGAGAGTATGAGGTGAGAGAGCGCAACAGATAAGAGGATGCTAGATAACAGCTTAATGAAAGAAAAAAATCGTGGAGCTTCAGCAGCTCTTTTTGGCCCCAGCGCTCTCGTTGGGTGATCTCCGTCAACAAGAATACCATATCTGTAATTGTTCCCTAGGGGTCTGCCCTACAGGAACAAAGGAAATCGGTCACACTACTTTTGCCTATGTGTGCCTTTAAGCACGGAATAAGTTGAGAACAAACTATTTTCCGGCTTAAGCCGTTTAGACACGGTGAGCACCTGAAATGAGCGTGGACTACGACGTTCCTGCCGCAGTCACGTACAATGCGCGCTCCGGAGTAACAACCTACGATCGTTGCTGTCGGACTACCGACCACGCGAGCGCCGTAATCCAAGGATGCGTTCAGGCCAAAGGAGGTCTTCCCCAGGTGCCGCCCCGTCTACTCGAGCCACTACATACAACATGCGAGACATCCTGCACCTGTTGCTTGAACGGTGCTCAGCATAGTTGGCGAGTTTTCTCGACGCATTCTCTCCTCATTGAGAGCGCAGAGAAAACGAGAAGTAAGAGGCGAGCACACGCTTCAGCGCGTCAGCGCTTCGCGCATTGAACGTGACTGCGGCAGGAAACGTCGTAATTCACTCTCATTTCAGGTGCTCACCGTGTCCCAACGGCTTAAGTCCTATTCTCCAAGATTTAGGGCACATTGACCAAGTTTTTATGTAACGATATAGCTGCTCTAAATAAACGACCAAAAATATACACGCCTCGAATGCGCACGACAAGCACCTGAATTCTTGCCATGACCACCGCATCCGCTTCCATATTTGCTCA
>KZ344988.1:86047-99082 GCA_002352805.1 Teladorsagia circumcincta
TCAAAAAGCGAGAAAGTATCGGGTGCGGGCCATATAAACGTGGCAATTGGCAACGCCGCTTTTTTTGCGGCCGTCGTCAGTTATGGTATGCGGTCTACATCCAACACTTTCTCGCTTTTTGAAGGGGAGGGTGCGTAATTTATCAGGTGCTGGAGCTGCCTTACGTTTCACCCCTTTTGAACTTTATGACTTTCAAGGGTTTGCCTATGCTATTTTGAAAGCACAGTAAAAAGTTCCAAAAGGTTTCACTCATAAAGTTCAAATTATGGTCCCGAACACTTGTCATAGTCCTATAATTGGTTTTGACGTGATCAAAACATCACCTCGGGAAAGCTGCACTCAGAGAAAGCGCTACGATCAGGGTATCTCATGAAAAGTGAACATTCCCACCGTTATAGCTTGATTTCCCTCCGTGATTTTATGATCCTGTGCTTTTGCCGAATCCAAAGCAGTTCTTTGCCGGATTTAGCGCTTCAATAGCAATTTATGCGCCGACTCTCCACTAGATGAGACCCCAAAACCCCGTGATTTCCATTGATGGCTGTTCCACTCGAAGCGTAAGCAACTTTGAAAATAATGGAATGTTTCCGGAAACAGCGCCCAGCGTTTAGCATGATCAATGCGTTTAAATTAGTTTTATGACTCGCTGAAGATTCAACCGAAAAGCTAATAAAGCCGAGAAAACTCACGAATTGGCTGAGCGGCAAGCATTCGACGAAATTCACGGCCGTCGGATTTGGGAATTTTGACGAAATTTGGCACAGGTCTGGCGGGTTCTGGTGGTGGCGTTTTCGACGATTCTGATGACGCAACATCGTCCGGATAAAGCTGTTTCATTGCCTCACGACGATCCGCTTCATACGGATCCACGACATCGTAGTCAGTGGGCACGTTGGCACGGTTCGTAGGCGGAAAGAGGTTATGTTCACATGGAACGAATTCCTGGAAATCGTATAATTCATATACAAACTGTTACAAATAGTTAAACACAGGCTGTAACTGATGATAAAAGAAATGCGAGCACTGCGTGGCATTTGTGTATCTCTTGGAGATGCGCCACGCATCCCATCTCTACTCACTCGTGTGCAAACATTCAAATGGGTGCCTCGCTTGCACATTAAAGGCACAACCCAGGGAGAACTTATGTAAGACTCCTATCTGTCTGTTGTATATCAAACTAGATGACAATTACAGGTGTGACAATGCCGTGCATGGAAATCGTCCAAGAAGGGCGCTAGGGCCTTGCAAAGTTTGCTGCAGCAGCTGCAATGTTCCCCGCCCACTGCAGGCTGTTGTCTTGCGCCCTTTCATCTGTGGCGCTCTCTCGCCTCATACTCCCCTCCGTGCCAGTTTCTCGTTGCCCGCACAGCCGCGTAACAAAGGTCAGCAAGCCTCTAAAGGTGGCATTCATCATGAAGGGAACCCATCGCAAATTTAGTTAGAGATGGGCAGTGATGCAAGAAAGAGGAAAAATCGAGGAAAATGATCGGTGTTGCCCTCTTCACGATAAGGCTATCTCCGCTGAACGCCTAGAGACTCAGACACGACAGCACAGACTTTTCCCTAAAAGGCATTGTGAAGAATGTTTGGAAGAAAAAGTGGGAGAGATAGAAAGAAATCTGTTGTTCCTAAGCTAGAGCATGTGAATTGTGCTTTTTTTCCTAAATCCTATCATTTAATGGACTGATGGGATGATCTTGAATCCCATCCCACTTCTTCTCCTCCATCGGTATTTCATCATCGGCTTTTCTTTAATAAAAAGACCTAATGAAGGTTTTTTTTTCTCGAGATGAGGCCAAGAGAGCAACAACGTATCTGCCATTCTTGAAAAAGGCTAGATATATCCTTAAAGGTCCTCAAGAACTAAATCGGCTAGATGGGTGAATAATGAGACTTGAATAAAAGTGCACTTAGAGGGCTCCTTTGTGCGGGAGGTCTTTCAAGTCGTTCCCAGCTTTTTGAATGATGTTTTGCATTGTATATGGACATGCGCATGAAACATTGGACTAAGCTTCATTTTTTTTCTGAGCGGCTTTCTGATGGTAAAAAGCGATGGAAGGTAGGTTTATGGTTTGATCCCGCGTGGTAACAGAGTTTTGCATCCCCGACTGAAGCTTACTTGATGTCCCAAAATGATACCCGCGGCTAGTAAGGATCCACAGAGAGTCAACCGTGACATTCACACTTATTACAGAGTTTTTGGCCCCCCCCCCCCTTTCAAGGGAGTCTCAATGCAACCACACACCACCACCATCGGTCTCAAAAGGCTCTCCCGATGCGATCCCTCGTTCCTCTTCCCCGACCATCACCCTCACCATCATGGCCGCTTCTATAATATTTGATTCTGAGACCAGTCGACACCACAGCGTAACTTCGCCCAATTTCTTCGTCCAAAACGACCGTCGAGGTGAAGGCTAATTTGTACCCTGCAGCGGCATACCCACCAATTTCGTCTACCTTTTACCTACTTTCATACTTCATACTTTCATGACGTTTTTTCCGAATTTGTCAGAAACCCGTCCAAACGCAACCTCCTTTAGCGACCTCCATCAAACTATGGTTATCTTGCCCAACCACAGATGCGACCCCTCGTTCTACTAGCGCAAGCGGGCGGTCAACCCTGATGCTGTATTACCATCAGGACTGTCACTAACCCATTTGAGTAGGTTTTTGCTAAGAACTGTCAAAACGGTGTGGCGCTTGAGCTTTTCCCAAATATTACCTGGTATTCAAAAAGTCGCTCAGTAAAAACAAACCATAGCTGTGTGTTCTATGCATGTGCCGCTACATAAAATAAACCGTTTTTCTCAAAAGGAAAGCATGAACTCGAAGAACTTGGTGGTAAATATCGCTAGCGCTGTAAATTAGAGCTATGGTAACCCGCTCATGGGAAGTAACTTTTTCGTCAGGATAGGTGGAGTGTCTGAATTCTAAACAGTCTATCCGAATCTTCTCAAGCGGCCAGAGGACCACAAACTCTGAAGTTCTTCCCCCTACCCTGCCCTATCCCGTCACCCTGAAGATAAGGCAAAAACCTCTGGCCCTCGGCTCACGATAGCTTCTCCGCCTCACTCAAGACTGACTGAGCCCGTCTTCATCAGAGCGCTACTTGAAATGAAAGTCTATCAATGCTGCTATCCCGATACTAAGCGTTAGAGACGAACATCGTCATGGAGCGACTACCTCGGCTCTATTTTTACCTAGATTTGGTGGTCTTCGGACACCAGGTCCAATCACCTCAACCAGACCAATCAAACCACCCACTGAATTTGCTCGCGGAGCAGTTTCGTTGCAAGGCATGACACCTACAACTAATCCGTCCGTAGAGTAGCTCTACAGCCAGTAAACATATTCTCTCACGATCAGAATGAAAGTGTGATGCACGGCGTACTCGGCGAAAAGCGCCAAGAAGGGACATTCTTCTGGGTTTCCTACGAAATCTCAAACTGCCGAACATCCTACACACAGGTTGTAATGATTCAAAAGTAATTTTTGTCGCCAAACAGTTCGTTCCTAGGTTGCTCTATTGATCAGCTGTAATGCTGGACTCTTTGAATTGTTACCCTGGGATCACAGAGGTATTTATTCATGCATTGGTTCTACGCAATTATTTGCAACCTATCAAGGGAGAATTTCAAGATGGAGAAATTAAAAGTGCCGAAAGACACGCAATTTCATCGAAAGATATGCCCCAGCTATCTAGCATGGCCATCCACGCTGCCCAATTGGTCCCATGCGCCCACCCCTCGCGTCGCCTCGTGTCTGAGGTAAGTCTCTAGCCCTTCAGCAGAGAGAGCATTAGCGTTGAAAAGAGTAGCATCGATGAAAGTCGCGAAAATCAAGCGGCAAGGAAGGGGTCCCATCTCTCGGGTTCTCGGCCGTTTTCTCGGTTTCTTCCTCTTTCATGCATCACTGACCAGCTCTAACTTTTCCAGTACGCTCCCTTTCACAGCGAAAAGCCGTTTTTGATGGATTTAATTTCCAAAAACAGGTATGTAGATCACCAAATAATTGGCTTCGAACATGGGGAAGCAGCAGGAAAACAGCACCTTCAGAAAAATTCAAAAAAGGTTGTAGAATAGGAAAATAATAATAAAATATAGGACAATCTACACAAGTACAGTATCAGAAGGTGAATTGAAATAACATGATTTACCTGATTTGGTCCTAGACAACTGAAGCCACGCACAGTGTTACAGGCTCGGACTCGAATTCTCACTCCATTGCTGCAGAACGACCATGCGGACCATCCGCCCCAAACTGAGGCGTATACTGGAATTCATTCATGAATCCTCTCTCCATTTATTAACCAAGGGTGCTTGACTCCAGGAGAACTTGAGCCGAAGCCTATTTTCAGACACCATGCTTTCCACTGCGCTATTGAGACCTATGTGACATTTTTCTAGTGAAAGAGATTTCCTGACTGGTCAAACTTTTCAAGTCCCCAGTCGGGCGAACCAGCAAGTGGGAAAGTTTCACACGGTTTGCGTGAGTTGCTGATCATCACTGGAGAAGTAGCGGTAGCGATTTCGATTTCAGTGTTTTATGGGTCAACCCACTAACAATCGAATCAGCTGCACTGTGAAACAGCCTAATTCGATCGCACGCCACAGAAGATCCCGCACTGACGTAATCGTCTTCTTTCGGGAAATCGATGCGCAGGTAAATTGATTTTTTCAATCACAGGAAACCTGCGAACAGAGCGAAGCTTTCGGCCTTCTTGTCCATACATATTATTGGCATCGGAGAGTCCATTTGCGAGTCCTAGGCATGGCTGTCACTTACTTCTTACTTTTCTCACTTCTCGTCCGCTATTCTTCTCGGGCACGCCAGAAGCGCAGATCGCACATCTTTTAAGTCGGGCTCTTCTGCGCCCTAGTTGGCCGTACAATTTTACGAAAGAGTCTGCCTCTGGGCCTTGTTTTCCCCCTTGAGTACCAGTCAGTCACTCTTTTGGTCCAGCGATCATCGGTGAGTCTAGCCACATGACCGGCTCATCTCTGCTTGGATTTATAGGTGGCTTCTACGACGTCCTCAACCATCGTACGAACGTGAATGGTATCTTTGGGTATGCACTTCCGGGGTGGTGCACATAGCCCTCTCCATGGCTCGCTGTGTAACTGTGAGTTTTTCCCCTCAGAAACTGTGGTGTTCCACATCTCTGAAGAGGAAAAACCACCCGTAGGTCATTGCGGAAAGAACGAGTTAAAGACGTGAGCCTTGATTTGATATGATGGCTGCCACGATCAGGATTATTAAGGATTACGCTTTATCGAAGAAATACTGTAGGGGAAGACACATCAATAAAAATGCCTAAAGGGATTTAAATTTGTGTTGAATTATAATAAATCTATTAATCATAAGTGAAATTTATCAAATAAAGGCTTATTTTTGGTATCGATCGTAGTGAAAAAAATTCTCGTGAAGCAGTGTTTCAGAAAAATGCTTGTAGAAGGGCTACTTACAGCAGCGTTCATCATCAAACTAACATTATTCTAGGTACTGCTACCAGTACCTAGAGCAATGTGAGCTTGATGAATAAAGGCTGCTTTAAGTTTTACATTGCGTAGCGGTTTGTCTAAAAACCCTTGAAAACAGGATAGGCACAGATTACCTTTTTAAGTGGCAAACTTGCGTTGGATTTCATTAAGAGCTAATAAATGATGCACGGAGATCAGCCATATCAAGAAAAATTTGGCGCACGGGACATTGTGGTGTCAATGCAATTCAAACCGCCTGAATCATGTCTTTTTTTTGTTGAAAACGGGACTATCCAAGCCCTAGGCAGGAGAGAAGAGGTTCCAATGTGCGCGGACATTTGTTATTTTCCCACTTCCCAGATTTGGACACAAAGGATGCCCTCGTATATTGCAATAGCGCCAAAACTCTTTATCTAAAGTTTGTTTCTTTGAAATGACGAGCAAAAATCTGGGGTTGAATATCTGAAATACATAGTTTGCTAAAATTCATCCGGAAAAAATTTCCATGTATTTTCTGACAACAGTAACAGTTCTATAGAGAAAATGTGATATTTTAATGAAGGAAAGAAAAAAAATAGAGGACACCCAAGAAATATTGCAGAGATATTGCAGCAAAAACGGATAACAAATCGAAAAATCATGCATAATGAATTCAGAAAATAAAATTAGACAAAAAAAAACTCAAATAACTTACTGAAATCAGCGTTTGGCGGCAGTGGACGTGGTGTGGCAAAACCTCGGAACTGATTTAGTTTTCCAGTGGGAGCCCATGATGGCTCGTCAGTCGTTTCTGAGGCTGAAATAAAGGAGTATCAGCCAAAAATGTTATAAATGTCCTATGCCCACAGAAAAATGTTTATTTACGTGTAGTTTTGCTTTGAAATGAGTCTCTTGCTAGATTTTCTGTCCCCGGGGTACAGCCATATTTGGCAGAATAAACAAGTGACCGAAAAAGATTAAAATTTGACGTTGATCAGCCAATTTATGGGATACGTCAAGCCTTCTACAATATTTTCATTCAAAATTATACTGGCAGTTGGAAGCGATTTGACCTATGCAGTGACATAGGGGCCAACCGATATACGAGTCACTGTTTTTATCTTCGCAAACGACTCTATAACCAATTATCCGAACCTAATGGGATATCAAACCCGACTGCTCTGAGCGGGATTCGATCCAGCATTTGATCCCCACCGTAAGCTTGAGATTTGCTATTGGCAACCACCCAGTGCCCGCTCACTTTGGTGGTTCTTAATTAAATTAACTGAAACTGCCTCATTACACTTTATACCTGTTTTAATTCATTTAGTGTAGAAAAATGTCGTCTACAACATTTCGTTTAATGTGGAAAAAGATCGCCATCAAACGCTAATGCGTCTCAAATGTGATAGCTCTACGGGTCGCATCAAATTTCAGCTAACATCCTCTGATGACAGAAGCGAAAGTGTCAGTGAGATGCAGACGCGAAATCCAAAGTCCAAAACTGTGCTGTTGAAAATTCTCGGAAATGCTATACAAATGCTCCCGACATGCCCACCCTGACCAGTGCATATCATAACGTCACACTCCTTTTTTTTCTGAACTTCTGAGATACCTTAACTTATGTACCTTTATATTATACTTTGCCTTTAAGTTCGCTCTGCAATAAAAAGGCGTAATTACTATCACATTCCACAGTAGCAAGCAATGGGTAATTGGGTTTGAATAAGAACCTGAAGATGTTAGAATTTCGCTACCTACGAAAAAGCAAAGGAATCATCGGAAGCGTTGTAAAAAAGTCTTAACATCTGCAATTGCTTTCGAACACTGCAAGAGGTTGCAGCGAAGAGGAACTGAGCGGCGTGATGATTTAGCGGACGTCAACGAGACGATAGAGCAAAGCGAGCGGGCGATACGCAGACACCCACACTTCTGCCAATGGAATTTATCCTGCAAAGACAAAGGCTGCCCTCAAACTTCTCCCATAGCCACTGGGACTCTTGCAACGCACTTTAGAGCACCAAAAATCACACAACCCCTGCGCTCACAGCGACATTGTTCCCCTCAGCTATTCTTAGGAGATGAGCTTAAAGCAACACACCTAGCAAGAGTCGTGACAAAGAATCTATTCAGTGTGTAGAGTGCAGTATCCTACGAGTACCACAGATGTGCCATTGTCGCAGCTCGAACGTGCGCGACAATGGCGCAAAGACCTTACAAAGTTAGCATTTTGCTAATCTCAGCATTTGGACGAGATACCTCGCGCACACCCCATAATACGGCTTTGAGGGGGGCCTGACTCAAATATGTGCGGGTTAGTGGAGCCATAAAACTAGCAAGTTCGTACAACTCGTCCGACCCGCCCCTTCCTTATTTGATAGGGGATACTTGTTGATGACTTCATCAACGGTTTTTTGTTTCTTTTATCATTTTCAGCAAATTGGGCATTCACAACTCCATTATCGACCGCAGGGAACCCACAATACCATTGTGATGCACAAATTCGATTTGGGGATGTTACTTTAAGTCTTATACTTGTCGGTATGCGTCTGACGATCAATGTTTGCAGATGACGAACACACCTGGAAGATTACAATTGGAAGGAAACAAGCATCATAGGTCCATCTAGTCTGCTCCATCTAGTCTCTATCGAGCGAGAAGCATCAATATGGTGTGGCTTGTAGGAAGCGATGGTGTTAGGATGTGTCGTGAACCCATAAAACGTTCTGTAAATGCGGTTCCGATCTGAATAACAATTTCTCAGACTGTCAGCGACCAAATCGCTCTACTGCCCTTCTAGTTAGGCCTGATGCCAGTAAGCCTAATTCGACGAAATAGAACGTTTACTACAGTTGACCAAGGCAAGATTGGAATCCTAAAAAGTCGACGATAAAAGCCACCCACCCCTGGTTTCAATATCGCAAGAGCTCTTTTTTTTTCTTTTGCGGCGGGACAAAAATCGCACCTCCTCTTTATCTGGTGGTAGCGATCATATACAGCGGCGGCATTAAGCGGCTTTGTCTTAGCGGTTTTTCTCGGCAGTCCGGAAGGTTTCCGGCAACGCACATGCGGGAAGATGAAAAATTGGCTTAGTGCGATAAGCTGCACTCGCTGGTACTCAGTTATAGGGATGGCGCAGAGCTAATCTAGAATGCTGGTCTCTGGTCGCCATAAAGAGACAGGTTACGAGCTGTTGTTCCTACCCCAACGGGATATCTCGGAGTAACAATCTTATCTCCCTTATGTTCGCCCTCGCGCCATCAAGCTCGGACTTGTTTTCGAGATGGCCCAGGATGCCGTTGCGAAAAGTTCAGATGTACAAGCGTAAAGCAATAATGCCTCAAAGGGGAGGTTAGTGAATCCTGGCTTCACTAATCATAAGAGCCCAGAGGTCCCTATACCAATCAATGAAAATGAAATGAATATGAAAAATGGGTTGGCGATACTCCTCCAAAGTTTCCCTTTTCCTCTGGCTCTTGCAAATAAGGTTTGTGTTTAATAAGATTCTAGACGTGAGTGGAGAGCATGGCGCATCCCAAAGGGTAACGGCTGCGGATAAGCTGGTGTTTTTGTCTTCCATTGCCATTTAGCACACTTCCACTGCGTCAATGACTCCAAACATACAACCTAAGACTCTCTTTTCTCTTTCTAGCCCCCCCCCCCACCCGAATTCCAACTCTTAAATGTTGGAATGCTTCTGAAGCTTCTAGAATTAGAGAGAATGAATAAGTGACTATCTACAGGCAGGCTAGGCTCTGCCAGTCCTTTGTTCACCGCCTGGAGGCTCAATGGCTTCCGTTATCACCCCAATCCGGCCTTTTTATTTTCCTTAGTAATCCCATTCTGATCCCATTCACAGTAATCCCATTTCAATCCCATTCACATTCGAACTGTTTCCTGAATCGACAACCAGAAAAAGTTGTCTGTATCAGTGTTGCCAGAGTTCAATTGAGGAATTCATCATTGGAATGAAGTGAGACTAACTCGAACCCGTTCCTGAACGGAAAGGCATAGTCGTCCGGTTTAACCCATAGCGCGCAATAAATGTTGACGATGAATTATGGTTTCACATTGTCGCGAGATTGCATTCTTCCAGGATTTCTGACCTCGATTCACTTTCAACGATAGAGAGATCTCATTGTGAGTGTGAAATTTCGGCGAGAAACACTATGGGACTATCCCTTTCTGCTACAGATTCATTTCATTATCTCCATGAAAGTGAATATTAGCCGGGGATACCGAATCAGGTTGCCGGATCCGTACCGGGTTATCATATGGATTTCCACAGCCAAAAGACTGGTAAGATAAGCACTAGTACGGTAGTATTGTAGGGTTCTTTTTGAACAAAGCGGGTATTGAACTTCGATGGATATCGCCGCCCGAAAATAATCGAAATTAGGCACCCGATGAGATTGAAATCTGATAAATTGAAATTGTTGCGTAGAAATTGAATCGTAAGACATAAAGGTGGATCGCTATGCAGATGGCTACTTGTTCGAAAATGATCCATCAGAGTAGATCTTGTTTGAATTTTCAAACAACAGGTAAATTTTCAAACACCGGGAAGGTTTTGAGGGAAGTGAGGATCTGAGAAATACTGAAGAGGTGGAAAAGAAGAAGAAGGAGTACAGTATCCCTTCCTGGAGTGATGGGAGCAGGACAAGGCCATCACACCTAGTCAAACCTCCACGAAGTAAAGTTCACATCAAAATCTTTTAGATTGCTTGGGTGCCTGAATTTACATACCCGACTCCCGAGCAAACTTACCCAAATGATACCTCTGAGTCGATTGCCACCTCCATGCCTCTCTTAGCACCATTAGTGCTACTTTATGCAAGGATAAAGTATGAACTCGTCAGAATTAGTTCTCGTTATCCATATCCTGGTTGCGCCACGCATTCGTCTCCCAGTGTGAGAAGCAATGGAGTTCGAGTGGTAGTCTTTGAATATGGTGGCCCAACCAGCTTACGAGTCTTGTTTCCACCCGGGTTGACCCTGAGAGATGCTAAGCTTCGCCGACTTGGCGGATTCGATTCAAGATTTCACCATCAAGCCGTGCTCAAAGAAAGTTGAGAGGATAATGCGGCTTCACAGGTTGCACGAAGCCTGAATAGGGTGGCACTTCTCTAGCCCAGGAGAGAGGTGGCGTGCAGCTGAGCGTCGTCCTTCCAAACCCACAAAATACGGGAAGGGGGGGGGCAAAAAAAGACGTTTTGCCCATATCGCACTTTAACCGTTTTTCCTTAGCAGAGACTGCCATAGCTGACGGGAACTTTTCAGCAAGTATCCCCTAAAGGTCCCTACATAAATGGGCGCAAGTCCTCCTACACTGCCTTCACCGCTTCAGAATAAGACGTCATCTGACATCGTCGTCGAGCTCGAGAAAACTTGAGGCCCTTACATAATTTCTTGAATCGATTCAGTGTCGGATAGTATCTTAGCGAAATTAGCTCTCAACAACCAAGTCGGGAGCATTAAGTTCGATTGCAGCAAAATGTGACTAAATCTCTTGAATAACAAAATGCCTTATAGCCCCACCCTCTCTATACAGGATCGACTACTCCCTATGAGATGGATCTCATAGAACTGGGAACCATTAGTCGAAATGCGATTTCTCTCAAAGTTGCGACCTACGATTGACGCAAGAGTGAAGCTCGAAATGTCTCTATATTTTTCAAAATACCCCTGAAAGCTGGGTAAGTTGCATGGCGTAAGGTAATGGAGTTGTCACCTGGGAAGCACCATTTCCTCCTTCCATTATACACCAAGAAGCTGTAATACAGTTTCATTGACGCCGATATGGCTATGGAAAAGCCTTCGTTGATGGATCGAGTTTTCTAGTGAACTATACCGGTGCCGCTAGTTAATGAGTACGTTCCCAGCTAGTTCTTTATCTCCGAGGGCAAGAAAACGTCTTAAAAATCATGACGCTTAAGAACGATTGGAGACTATCGGGAAGGCGAGAACTAGTTTAAGTTCATCATTCACTAATGGGGAACATTATGAGCCCGAATAGCTTCTCGCCCTCATCATGTTCCCCATTGGGAGTCTGCCACAAGTCATTCGGACTATGCATTCGCTACCAGATTAGCAAAAAAAAGCTGCTTGAGCAGATTCAGCGAAGGGGGTGATGAGGTTACACCCCCGATTACAGTACCCTTATAGATCAGAGTAGGACCCCTGTATCAAATCTTCGCACAAGAACGGCCGGATCTACTCTAGCCATGCGAAACATGAGAAAAAGTTAGTCTGCTAACATTTCTCTAATTTTGAGTAGTTTAACCCTGTCTGGATTTTTCGATGCCTACCTCAATGTCAAGCGGAAAAAAAAGAACGAAAGGCTGAACGAAACAGATAAAAGTTCCCTTCGAGTGCAAATCTCATTCAGTTTTGTAGATAGACCTGTACTGCGATTTAGCCTATGCAGTAGTTGGCAAAGCCATTCCATATCAGTCAGTCTTCCGGCAATTCCAAAGAAGTCTGATAACAAGTCGCTGAGGGTGCTCTCTGGAGGGCCGGAAGGCTTGGTTGTTGAAATTCGAGGTGTGACTTGACCATAGCACGTTGAAGATGGAGTGTGACCCAACTCGCAACTGCACTATTCACCTCCTCCCCCCCCCCCCTCCCTAACAAGGGGGTCTTTCAGGGCAAGCCGCGCTTTTTCAAAGCGGTTTTTGCATATTGTGGCGACGCATGTAGGGAACACAAAACCATGTTCCATTTTTGCTGAACGGTTCTACCAGAGCCAAAAAAGAGGCATAAGTTACTGTTAATGGTTCAATCCCCCATGGCGACTAACTTTTGCATTTTGGTTGGCGCCGGCGGGTAGGTGCCAAGGCGCTGAGTGTCAAAACTAGACGTTATATTCATCGTCAAAACCATTTTGAAGCCAACAAGGGCCGCCATCCTTGATTGGAAAATTTAGTTGCCGCGGGGGATCGAACCATCAAGAGTCATTCACCACTTTTTTCGTACTACTAAAACCGTCTAGCGAAAATGAAACATGGTTTTATGGTGATTACATGCGTCCATACAATATACGCGAGAAACCGTTCCAAAGAAGCGCGGCTTGTCCTGAAAGACCCCCCTTGTTAGGACAGGAAGACATGAAAAGTGACGATCTCCAAGCGACGAATTAATCCACACTATAAGCTTTGGAGAAGTTTTGGAAACTTGGAGAGAGTTCGCGAAAATGCAGAATATCCTGTCGCTTGAACATCGAAGAAGAGCCTACCATTATCTGGATAGTCAGGAAGCTAGCTCAAAAATATCGGACTATTGGAGGTTGTTCTACTTGTTTCTGGGTTGAAATTCTTTTTGAAAGACAATGGATATGCAACATAGAAGTGTCTTCGGAGAAACCAAGCACCTCCACCTTAATGGGCTCATAGTTTTCCCGAAACCTTCAAAAGCCGTCCTCTTCTTTGGTTCGTTGTCTCAAAATGGCTATTAAAAGTGAATGTCCAGTCATATTCGAAGATAAAACGCTCTTTCGGGTTGCTTTCGGCCGTAATTCTCTAGGCATTTCGAGCCTTGTGCGGCTCGTTTCCCACATAAAAGGCAATGGAACAGAAAT
>KZ344988.1:103036-115585 GCA_002352805.1 Teladorsagia circumcincta
GATTGGGCTTATGCTCACAAAAACAGCGGTGGCGAAAGGTCGTCTGGAGTGATGAGTCGAACTTTGCTGTTTAGGGCGGATGAAATCAAGTTTGTGCAACATCTTTCTAGTACCAGATACCATCCAAGGCATCGGCTACCGACCGTGAAGAGTGGCAGCTTTGCGGTGACGGTGCATGGCAGCTTCTGTGGCAATGAAGTTGGTCCCTTTCATCATATCGAGGCTGACATGGCTTTCAAAATCTACTTCAACATCATAGAGACTGGTATCTAGCCGTACTGCCCAAAGTGGGTTCATTTTACAACAGGACAATTACCCAAAGCACAAATCGAAGCTGTTCACTAAGTGTTTCCACGACAACATCGTCCATTTGCTGCTGTGGCTATCGCGGTCCCCCGACTTCAACCTTATCGAATATCTAGGGGATGGACTCGAGATCAAGTTAAAGACCCCATGGCTTACAGGGAGCATGAGAAGTTCCCTCAACTGAAGCCCGCATAGGAGAACATCCCCCAGAACAAGATCGGCAAGCCCATCAAGACCATGCCACGCTAATGTCAAGCCGTCATAGACCAAAAGCTTTCTGTAACAAAGCGTTGAGTTGTTATTGCTATATTTGTTGTTGCACAGGTTGTTGTGTTGCTGGTTTAAAAATTTGGAAGGGTTGAAGTTTGAACAAGTGAAGTGGTATTTGACGAAAAAATTTAAAAAATTCTAAAAAAATGTTCCAAGCCACCTAGACTGCTACTAAATCCCTCCCTTATCACTTTTACTTATGTGCATCAATAGTGAAAAATTCAGAGCAAAAGCTTGAGTTTCGAGGGAGTTACGTTCAAAAAATTGAAAACGAATACTTCACTGCACGGTACTGTATGCCAGGCCACCGTCAAAAAAAAAAAAAAAAAACGCCGCGCCGATTTTGACGGAAGAGCGGTCCGTTGCATTGGTCCGTAGACTGAATCCATTCGTGTAGAAAAAAAATGTTATGATTCTGCTTTCCAGAGGTCGCAGCTTTCCCGCGGATCTCTTCTTCAAACCTTCCCCTTTTTTTACGTCCGTAACTTACGGAGGCATGCTAGAAGCACTGATACAGCCCCAAATCATCAAACTTCAAAGAAGCGTATACTTACGACTACTCTATAGTTACGAATGTTTTGGGAGCTGGACCGAAAAGTTGAAGGCGATTCTGAGAGTTTCAGCGGCCCAAACGACGAACTTTTTTTATGAAATTGCAGGACTTCCTAGCCGCACCTTGAGAAAATCCCATAATTACCTTTTTCCGATTCTGTTTTGACTGAACGGCATAAACTTGTCCGACGAACGAACGATAGCATCCAAACCCTTGCTTGATTACCACAATCAGTTGAGCAGGTTTACGAGAAGTTTCGACCTGTTCGGCACTTTTATTCTCTGCTATCTTTCTGATCATTCCTTTTCTGATAATTGCCGCACCCATCGGTTGTTTCCGAAGTGAGAGTTAGCCCAGCGTTACATTTTCTTTTTCAAGAGGTTTAGATAGTTTTGACTATTAACTTTAACACATTGAGGATCGAACAACAGCGGTGCCGTCAGCTATTACTTCAGCGAAAACCATGACCGAGATGGAAGAGAATAGCGGCTCACAGTCGAGTATGGGTTCGAAACAATGTAGACATGGTCGTTCTTTCTGCTTGTTGACAACTTGCTCCACCGTGAACAACTTCTCATCCGTGAAGAGCGTTCTTGAACATCGCCCATCCGCATATCTGTTTCTTTGAGCTCCTTCCTCCCTACTTTCTACGCGTCAGTGAGTTTTTGACACTTATTTTCCTTGTATACCTTCAGTCCCAGCTTGCATGTGATCCTACTCATCGAAGTCTCCTTTATGTCCACTTCTCGCGACAATCGTCAAATGACCGTGCCGGTTCCTCCAAATTCTCTCTCTCGCCTTCCACACATTACTCGTAGCAATCACGGAGGCACGACTCCCTCTTTCGGTCGATCGCCTCCAGTTTCTAGCTCCTTGTACCGTTCAACGGGCCTGTAGGTGACACTGCGATGCACACCAAGACGCTGCTGGATTTCGCGTGCCGAAAGTGAGGTGAAGTTCGATGATTGCGGAACGGTGGCAGGATGGCTTGATCATTGCGGCAATGATACGTTTCAGCGGTCATATAGTAAAGTATGGACATGTCAACATAAAAAATAAGAGAAGCAGAGGAGAAAACACAGCTTTCGGAAAGCGGTTCAAGTGGTGCGCGCATGTGCTGTCGCTATAATTTTGGCGCACCCTCTAAGATGTGCACTGGTGATGAAGAGCGTCGAGAATCAAAGCGATCGGCTTTCAGCATACTAATGCAAACGTTTAGCGACACCAACCAGATCCAAACATCGAATGCTGGCCAGCAACACCTACGACGCCGAGGAAGTTACCCTTACGCCTTCCTTTCATCTCCGATAGTGTTATCGCTGCAATACATCGCAGAATTGTGAGAGCACAGTTACAAAATGATGTTGCATTAGTGTACATTCTCAACGAAAACATCAAATGTGAATTTGTTAGCAACAGTGTGGACGTCCTGCAACTGAGGCTGTGCGATTCGATCATATGGTAAGATTGGAAACTGCTCAAAGTCTCCAAGGCGAGAACCTTGCCCCAACTATCTATTCGCGCTACCAACTTCTGATAAATAGGTGCTGCTCTCGTCTGCCTTCCCCAACACACCCACCACAGAACTGTCTAGAATACAGGAAGCTCTTGAAGGCAGCGATTACGATATTTTCGAGAAAGGTTATAGGGGACGTGGGGTGCTCAATTGTACACCAGAGGCAAGAAAAGCAGAGAAATCCGTTGAATGAAGGCAAAACGGGACCCCTTTTTGGCAATTGGTTTTCACTCATAAACGGGTAACAGCTCAGAAGACTGACGTATTAACGAGTTAGCTGCATTGCGTTTGATTGCAGCATGCCAAACCATGTACTAATCGAGGTGCTTCAGGTGCTGCCGCCCCTGGCAACGTCGCTCGTCCGAATCACTAAACAGACTAGTGGGCGGATCGCTTTTGGGGGCGGAGTCCTTTCAAAGCCTTGCTCAGCAACCAGCGCACCTTTCGTCGTAAAAGCCTAACAATTCGCTTCCTTGACGGCAAAGTAAGTGTTCCGTGTGGTGAATATGCTTCTCCGATGCGCTCCCTCTTCATTGTAATCGCTGCCTTTGAATCAACCTGGTCTTCCTGCGAATCCGCAGAAGGGTGTTCAACTGTAAAGCCAAATACAGCAAGATAGGTAACTGTGCTTGTTCTTAAATTGCTATCGATTCTCCAACGGTCAACCAATCTCACAGAAGCGATAACGATAAAGGAGGGGGTGCATCAAAGAAGCCTTTGCACCACACGAAGCAGTTACCTGGCTGCCAAGGAAGCAAGGTGTGGAGCTTCCATGACGAAAGGTGCGGTGGTTGCTGAGCAGGACTTCGAAAGCACTCCGCCCCCAAAAGACCCGCCCCTTAGTTTGGTTGGTGATTGGACCGACGGCGTTGCCAGCAGAGGCACAGCTGGGGCAGCTGTTGGACAACATGAACTCGACCTTTTGAATTGCCTCGATTTGATGCTTTCGCCTGCGCTCTCTCGCCTCTTGGATACTGTGATATCTCGCATTCAAACTTTCGATACACTGAACTGGTCTACCCCGGGGTCCCACCTCCTTTGAAGGCCTAGTCCTGAAGCTTGCACCTTCTTGTGGTTTGGAGCCGAGCCAGGCGCCGTTTCCTAGTCGCCTGCGCTCTATCAATTCGCTGCAGAGAACATGGAGGAAAGTTCAAGTAGTCACGTAATCAACTGGAGCAACTCCTTTGGAGCATAGTTTTGTACGATACCACCGAACGCGTTGCGGTAACCTCATTCATACTTCTACACTCTGAGCTGTCACTTGTTTGAATGTGAAAAGCAACGGCCACAAAAAGGGTTTCGTTTTGCGTTTTTATGACGGATTTCTCTGTTTTTTCGCTATTGGCGTACCATTGAGCACCCCGCGCCCCCTACAAACCCTTCTAGAACTTATCGTAATCGTTACCTTTATGCCCCTTTCTATAGTAATTAACACGTTGACGACCGCCGTTGTGCGCGTACTACTTCAACATTTTTCGTATTTTCTCACCAATAGGGATTATTCCTTCCGCGTTTTCATTATCAGTAATGGAAAAAGGTTTTTCGGATCCATTTATGTGCATGGGCCGTTGGGGAACAGGAAAAAACGCCAAATAAATTGAGGAGAAATAGTCTGCATCGTGCGAAAGCGTGGTATGACATCATACCACACGGTCGTCAACGTGTTAATAAGCAGTAGTGCCGTAGCATAATAGACCGTGTGACTGTCAAGATTATTGCAAATTTATAGCATACCCAACCAGGTGAAGGGATAGCAATAAATAAATGGTAATAATTTTTTGAGGTTTTCTTAGATGCCATTCGAGAACAGATCCCGACTAGCAGTCGTATCTGTTATAAACAACTTAGCGTTGAAACAACGGGCTATATGAGACAAGTCTCGAATCCGGTCATAAAAGTTGCAAGCTTTCCATGAGAATCTTTTCTTTCGCATAATGGCGCAAAGCCTCACGGCTGAAACAATGAGGTTTCAGCCCCGATTTTAGAATAATTGTTAGGGATTTCCTTGAAGGCAATGTGAAATTGGCGCCGCTTTTTTGAATGTCGCCTCAACAATCAACAATCTGAAAGCAAATTGGGCGCCTTGAAACAATAGAAGGGAAGCATCGACTAGCTCCTTTCCGGCGTGCGCCACGCATTCCATTTCCACTTAGAATCATTATGGTGTTTCGAAATGACTTGGTCTACTAAGTGAATCGAGGCAGGTGTACGTAAGGAAGCCGTAAGCTGCCACTCTAAGAGAAACCAAGATATGAAATCCTAAGCACGTCTCTGATGCTTTTTTTCGCATTCCACCTCCGGGTTGAGCATTAAGTCGATCCAAAAGTTGGAGCAGTGCTACTTCGGGTGCTTCAACAGCGAAGAGGTGCTGCAATACCTACCGCTCAAAGGCGAGCCCTAGAGCTAGGCCTTCACATTCCGGTTTCCAAGGTTGGGTAACACAGCAATGGACTTTGAAATAGTTCCTCCTCCACATCCGGGGAGGAAAACATGTGGCGCAGTGCTTGCACCCTCCATGACGGGATGACAAGGGAACTGAACCCGCAGGAAGGGAAAGCTCAATTGGCCTGGTCGAGATTCGATCCAGAACTTAGGTTTCAAACCATGCGCGTAGAAAGTGGCGCCCCCCTACGCGTCATTTTATTAAACGAGAAGAGCGTCGAGTGGAGACCACGCACCACAAGTGACGGCAGCCGAAAGACCATGGCTTTTCCTTCTTTTTTCTAGACCGTCGTCACTTGTAGTGTGTGGTCTGCAATCGACGCTCATCTAGTTTTCCGAAATAAAAGGTATTTACTCTACTTATTCACTCTGACAAACTTCTCCAGTCACTAGCAATCCCGATATGATTCAGGAAGGGCATTCAAGTATCTGCCTATTATGTCCGAAAGGATGGAACAAACCAACTCATGCAAAGTCGTCAGCAACAGGTTAGAGGCAGTACCTAGAGGCGGAACCGAGAAAAAGTGGAAATTTAAATTAAATTCAACTCAGAACGACTTTATACAATTTATTACACTTCGTACTATGTCAGAATAAATATTTTTCTATACAGCGAAAACAACATACACAAACACGAAGCTCAGATTCAGATTCACTGGGTGGAAGATGTCATAAGCTTCTCGGAAACTGCACCGTACTGCACAACATCTCTCGTTTGTATCTTTTACCGTGACCACTGCGGTTGGGAAAACTGCTCGATAAAACTGAAAAATGGTGTAAAAAGTGACTGGAAAACTATGATGGCTCAACAAAATGAAAATGTGCGCATACAGGGGTGGCCAAAAAAAAGAGACACTTTGCTCATGGAACGCATCATCAAACTTTTCGTCCCCCAGGGTGCCGCTGTTGATGGAAGTTCTATGGCATTATATTCCTTAGATGTCTCTCCATAAGCAGAAGCAGGCCCTCCTTCACTGCCCTCACCGTTTTCGGAATATGACGTCATCTGCCGTAGCCATCAAGCTCAAAGGAGGTCTTCCGTAATCGCTCCATCCCGAAGCAGCGACAAAATTACTTCAATGGACTGGCTGATGAATATCTTCCTAGGAATTGTATCTCCAAGTATGCAAGGCCCCTTTGGGCCAGCGCTTCCATTGGCCTCATAGGTCCATGATCCGTCGAGGACCACGTCAAGCTTAACCGTGCACAACGTTCCCATGGTCATTTCTTCTGATGTCGGTGGTTTGGAAGGCTATTATAACGTTTGCTGATATTACGGGATATGGTCTTCAGTTTCCAATTGGGGGCATTCGGGTGGAACCTAGCAAAGTGTCATTAGTGCCGCTCCGAGCAAGGGGTGGAGTGTCTCTTTTTTTTGGCCACCCCTGTATATCTGAAATTCCACACAACACAGGTAACGGACGACTGAAGAGCAATGGCACACCTCGTTGTGTTGTGCATGAATGTCGTAGCAAGAGTGATTGCTGGACCACCACCTCCTTGCATTCGTTTCTCATTCTGGGATCGAACAAACAGCGCTTCTTCAAAGGTGGCTCCACCAACAATGAATACGATCAGGTTTTCTTGTCGACCTCTGAAAACACAGAAGTGAAGTACAAAACCTACATGAAATGAAGGCGAGCTAATCAACACTGAGGAAAAATGCAGCTACAACAACAGTTACAGTTTCTACCTTTGCCGTTGCCCTTACTCTGAATTTGCCGCCCTATAGAAGTTCTATATCATCTTCTTTTGTCTGAATATACCACTCTTCTTCATGAATGGTTGGACTTGGCAAAATTCGAATACTAATTGTTTATATCCCACCGACCCTCCGCATTGGTTTAGCTGAGATGTGCCTCTTTCATCCTTCTCACTTCTTTCAGAAAAAAAAATCCAAAAAGATATCAAAAACAACAGACAACATAGCAATTATCTATATTTTGGCGTTAATGCATTGTGGGATGCGCCACGCGTTCCATATGCACTCAGAATCGGATGCATTCGAGTTCGATTTGGCACAGAGACTTGCAAGGGCCAGAAGACGAACCACATAAATCGCAATGTTACTCTTGTTAAACCTCGACATTTTGTGTGGGAAACTTCCGCAGTGGGTGATATACAAGGTCGTTATAGGATCTTTAAGTTTAGCCTCACGTTTCGACCTCGTCTTCGAAGAGAAAACTCTCAGACACAAGGCCAGACATTGTTTTCATCTAACAACCTCGTCTGGCTCACAATAGAAAAGAGTTAAGATCAACCATTTGTTAAAACGTTATATCAGGTACAGCTAAATTCATGCAACCTATGTCCACTAATTGTTTACGATATAATCAGAAAGGCCTATTCTCAGGACTTATTTTTCAACAAAACTTATTTGTGAGAACAGCTCTACTTTGAAAAGCCAAACTCCAATTGCGAAGAGCCCGAGAAAACCAGAAACTCTTAGAGGGAAAACGATTTTTATGAGAACGACAGTTCCACAACACGCAGAAAATGCCCAAAATCACAGAACAAATGTTTATGGAACTCACCCCGTCACATCTCCCGATACGTATGGATACTGTTGCTCTGACAGCCGTCCCTTGACGGTATTTTCAACTATGTCCTTGAGATAAGGTTCGTGTTGTGTGTAGATGTTTTCAACGCCTTTCAACCCCTTTATGAATCTGAAACAACAAGTGTTCAACGTGCACCTCCCTAGTGTCAAAAAAGAAAGGTGACTTGAATGTCTGACAGGACAAAAAAGAGAAACGAGACAAAATAGAAAAAAAGAACATCAAAAACGCTCCGATAAAGATTTATATCATCACAGTAAAAAAAGAAAATATATGGCTCGTACCGTTTTGTCATTCCCATCGTTGAACCTTCACCAAAGAGATCGCTCTTTCTTCGAGCGGCTCCACCGTATCGCAGTAATGCTCGCACCACTTTTGCTGCATCATTGTCCTCAACAAAGAGAGAAATCTACGACATATTGTAAATATGCATCGAATGAAACGTGACTGGGAAAATACTTCAAAAATAGACTAACTTTCCTGAGCATTCCAACTAGGGAGGATAACTCATTATTAGGATTTCCTTCAAATCGAAGCGCATAGAGAAGCACGAGTCGAAGGGCATTCTGAACAAATAGGATAGGCGATCATTTTCAAGGAAGTGAACATTGAAGTGATTCTCACCATTCTTGTTGTTTTAGGGTGATTGATAAGAGACCGAACACGTTCGAGGCAGCGGGAGTGGTCTCCTTCTGCGACTATGCTCTGCTCTACCTTCAAATAAACTCTAATCAAAACACAGTGATCATAACACGGAGTAATGTATTGTAACATATTCTCATCCAGTAGGATGTACATGATGCGACAGTTGCTGCCCCTCAAAAATTCCGATTTTCGCGAGAAATTTTCGGAGTTCGTGGAACATTTCGCTTCCACTTTTACTACCAACCTGGAGCTTCCTTCCCTTGCGGAAAATTGGATTACTTTATGCGATAATGACTTGTCACAACACACGACTCCGCCCACTCCCCTCCCCCTTACTGGGTGAGACCCTTGTGTCCCCCTTACTGAGTGGAACCCTAGTAGCATATTTTCTTTGTGTGATGGAACTTCAAAAGAATTTTAATTCTGAACAAATATAATGCAAAACTGAAATGAAGAAAATTACAAAACAAAAGTCATTCCGAGATAAAGCACGAAGGCTCTTCGAAAATTGAAGTTTCGCTATGTTCTCCTCACGAAGGAAAAGTGCTTCATCTGCTTCTACGCAATGGTGTAAGGCAGAATAGTATGTGTGGCTACAAACAATGACCTACCTCTGAGATCTCCAAGAGATTCTGATTGGCTACAATTTTGCTAAGCTCTCCAACTAATGTGACATGCTTTGAAACAGTTCCTTAAAAAAGACTATAGAACGCGATAAATGCAGCAAACAAACTTCGTAGACTAACCTGAGATCTTTTTAAATTGCGGATATTCTTCAACAAAATTTTTCATATCAGCTATAGATTCTAAATTTTTGTGAATTTGAGACTTCTGCTGAAACTCGTTCATCAGCAACTTGATGTTTTGTCCAATTTCTCCAAAGTTAGACGAAACGTTCTGAAAGAAAATCAATGATGATGAACCATGCATATGTAAATCATATTCATACTCAGGTATACATCTTCACAGCAAGAAAGAAAGAGAACCTTAGCGTAGAATTCGTCGTGTAACTCGCTCAAAACCATACTTTGTCCATCAACAGTTACTCTGTTGTTGTTAATAGTGATCAGTTCGTGAACCTAAACAACATGAAAGACTAAAGAAGTAATGAAATGAAAAATGAAATTGTCTCATATTATGCTGTTGCCCAGCGCACATAGAGAGTGAAACCCACCATTGCCTCATAAGTCCATTGATTCAATAACGGGGTTACCGGATCTTCGCTACGGTCCACAATCAACAAAACAGCGTCGCGCTTCGCATTGTCAAAGAGGCCTTCTTCTCGCCTCATAACCTATAATTATTAGTATTGCATTCGACTACCATAATAGAAAGGAACAATCCTATTGCTAAATAAGTATGGTCCAAATCGCACCTGGTTCAAATCTTCAGCCAGCCGTTTGCAATCTTCTGATGAGCGCTGATATCTTAACGTCTGATGTTATATTTTTGTCGCAGGGAACCTGATCATACTCACCTTATCAAAGGTTTCTTCTTTTGACTTAGTAACAGAGCAACAAGCGCTTGCTTGATGCGAAGAAACGAAGACGCCGTTACATTGAAGGTCTGATCATAGATATGTTTTAAGTTCACAGTGAATAGTGGTGCACTCAAAGCAATCCCATCAACAAAGAATTCGTGGACTTCTCTCACCTGGAAATATGACTTTTCCAATCAATTGAGCTACGGATGAATATTTTCAAGAATGCAAAAAGCTAATTTGTAAAATAAATCGTATAATGGGATTGAATGAAGGAACAGCGAGAACAGCGTCTGAGAGGTATAGACAGAAGCTGAAGAGGCCACAGGATCACCAGATAAGAAAAGCGATGGACTTCCAAGCCCAGGGCGAGCGAAAACTATGAGCCTCGCAGAAAAGATGAAGGGACGTCAAAGAAGGACCTCTGAAGCCACGGCCACGGGAGAAGATGCTGCAGACGGGACAAAGTGACAACGGGTAACAAGAACAGTGGCCCCGATACCGCGCAGGATTAAAGCTGGAGAGATGATGAATAAGAAGAATGGGACGTTATGGGTGAAAAGAGAGTATGTTGCAACTTTTGAATTCTAGAAAAGACAACATCAAAGGGGAAGATCAAGGGATGAAAAAGTCATCAAAACTCACAGCCTCGTGCTCATCTGCCTCGGCTAATGCTTTCAAATCAGTTTTGCTAACAATGTTCGAAAAATCTGAAAGATAAAACGCAGTTGTGATCGATCCGATTGTTACGGTATAAATTTGACCACTTACAAATATAATATTGTGCATATCTTGGATTTCGTAGCTCTGTGGATAATAACTGAACATTGTCTGGTGTAGGCCGAACAAATACAAGACATTTGAGGTGTTTAATAGGTTCCCTTGGTACCGACGAATCCAAACGTTCAAATAGGTACACCTAAATATCTTGGTTTAGTTACTATCCACAAAAAAAACAAGAGATATGGCGTACCTCTTTTTGCATCATTTCCGACTGAGCGAAAGCACACGAAACTATAGTAGTCTAAAAATGTAGTGGTGAGAAATAGTTAAGCAGAGGCAAGGTGAATATACCAAAATACCGTTTCCTTATCCATAAGAATGACTTTCATCTGAGGTCCAGCTAGATTTACCATCTCCTTGATATAGGCACGAGCCGTGCCAAGAACATCCATACCTAGAAAAGGCCAGAAAGGTGTATCAGAATAAACCTTCGCAACTTTAGTTCGTGAATGAAAACACTCAAAATATTCACTTGTAAGTATACGAACTCTCCTTGCCTTAGCCCTAGTGTCACCTACCATCGCCCCTGCCATAAATGTCCCCACCCCCCCCCCTCCCCAAGGACATGAGCGCCAAAATCGCTTCCAATTCTCGTGAATGCGTCCACAGGCGAAAAAATCATCATGGATAAAAGCAAAGTCAGGTCATAACATTTTCACTGTCATCCGGTGGAAGAATTGTTGAGTACTTTGAACTAATTAGATTGCTAGGTTCGAATGAATCTTGGAAAGATTTTGTAGACATAAACCCTTGGTATATTTTGCTGTCGTTAATTTGAATTTATTACGACTTTTTGCAAACTAGTTTTGTATTGCACAAGTCTTTCTGACTTCATCATCTTTTATCAAATTCGTCAAAACATCTGCTTCCAAAGACTTATTTTTTTTGGATTTAGCTTTTCGCAAAATAGAAACAAATCGCATAGAATCGTGGCTCAGTCTCGAAAACTATCTAAGGAAAAGCCTTGGAGCCTTTTAAATACCCTTAAATGCTTTCAAGTGGATCTAAAAATGCAAAATCATCCTCAAAATGGGAAGTTGACAACTGAAAGAAATGGAGATTTTAGATATATATTATGAAGAAAAGACCGATCCACTGTGGCTCCCGGATTACCGTGGAGAGCAGCAATAAGGAAAAAAAGAATACCTGCTATCCAGAAGAAGCAATTAGCAAACCCGACGTCAAAAGCGCAGTGGAGGAGCTCGGAGAGGCGGACGAGTTTTCGCGCTGCCGAAAAAGTGCTCCCATCGCAATGACGTGGTGACCACGCCCTCGCCCAGCTGAGCTGGTCCGTGGAGTTCCTGACTCACGAATTCAAGCCATGGAATCGGTTGCTGACGGCACAATGCCGGCAGTACCTCCGTCGGCTACTGCAGTCGACAACACAGCTTCGGTGACGAACCCCATTAAACGCAGGATCGACAAACTTGTCGCCAGTAAATTGCACAATGATCCAGTAAGTAGTATTTGTGTCAACATTTTTAAATTCATACTTTTATACGATATGCAGAAACTTCCTTGTTACGAAGGGACGGAAGTTCCGCATGTCATCCATTACCTACAGTACTCTTTACGCGTGGAATCTATTGGGCGCTCATCCGGTAAGGATGGGCATTGTGATGCAAGGTCAAGTGGCTGCCCTCATCCCCCACCCCCCTGGGCTGCCTTCACTGCCCCTGGCTTACGGGTCCCTCGCTTAGTGAAACGGGTCCGTGCGCCAGGGGGGAGTGTAGCCAGTCTAGGGGGTGGGGGGTGAGGGCAGCCACTTGATGCCCCCCCCCCTTACTGGATGAGCGCCATCTATTGTGTTGAACTTGTGATCTGCGGACACGATCGCTTAATTAAAGCAACAGTGCCAGCAGGGTTTTAAAAATTCTATGCCATGGGGTGGAAATGATGCGTGCCCTAATCAAGATCATAGGGATTGTCACTAACTACTCGCGGCTACGATGTCGGTCAGACTCTGCGATTCGGACCAGCGATTAGCGATCGCGAT
>KZ344988.1:119354-131020 GCA_002352805.1 Teladorsagia circumcincta
GAAGGATTGAATCAGACTTGGGGGACGAATCCATGTCGGGCAAGGATTGAATACCGCCCCATAGCACGAGACGGTCTATTCGTACGACAAGATCGCAGATCAATCAGCTGCCAACCAGTGGGCTCATTGAATTCCACGGGTAACCCATCATCGAGATGCATCAAAGATGATCCTAGATACACGATTATCTTGCTTGGTGTGTAGGATTGTCGTTCTTGAAGTCGAGATACATCATTACAAAGCAGATATCGGTTTTCCGTGGGAACTCGATCGTTACTGTGTGTGGCTGAGGGCCATCACTTTGCCAATATTTATCGACGCTGCCGTGAAGCAATTCGTGTACACCATAACCTTTAGTATATGTTCAGGAATGAACATATACTAAAGGTAATGGTATACACAAATGATGTTGCAGCTACACTCCCTTGTTGAGGCATTCTTTTCTTCGAAAGGTCGCGCATCTGGGGTTTAGAAACTCAGAGTATGGCTGGTCCTATAACGCAACCCTGTCACCCTCAACTCGGTTCAAGGACTATTTGAATTTTCGTCTCTGGTCCCGCCACGAATGGCGGAGAGCACAGACGATTTAAGGGCGCACGCATAGTCATTCGATCATTGCTGTCGTCCGATGCTTCCCGTACGTTGCATATGCCGCGAAAACGCGACTACCATCGCAGACTCTAACATGTCTCTTAACTACGGGAAAGATACCAGGCCGAAGTGGCCATTTGTAATGAGACATACAGCGCTAGATGTGTTTTCGGACGCTGACTCGAATCTGCCCTCCAAATCTGCGAAACGATTCTCTGAACGTAGTTATGAAGCGAAATAGTGCACTGGCAGGGGCCGGGCTGACGAGCAAGAGGTCGTGAGATCGACTTCTTGGCGAGTTCTCACGTTTGCTATCTTGAGAACATTGCTTAAGGGACTCTTATTCATACTAGGGCATCGGCGATTGCCTATGTTACAAGTGGAAAGGGCTGGCAAAGAGCTGCGCACACTGTGTACGTCATTTGCAAATGATGTCCCTGGCACCCTTAGCGCACGCATCACCCACTTTCGTGCCGAACAGAGGCGATAGTCGTGTTCAGCGCGTCAAACTACCCCTTTCGACAACTTTTAGTGCAAATCTAAAATTCTGACCCAAAGTCGGAAACGTGGGCGGTCATCTATCTAGGTCAGGCTCTGACAGGGTCCATTGCATATAGGCGATCGCCGATGCCCTAGTATGAATAAGAGCCCCTTCAGCAATGTTCTCAAGTAAAGCAAAAGTGAGAACTCGCCAGGAAGTCGATATTACGACTTCTTGCCCGTCGGCTTGGGCTCCTGCCACTGCATTATCTCGCTTCATAACTACGTTCAGAGAATGGTTTCACAGATTTGGAGGGCAGATTCGAGCGTCAAAACACATTTAGTGGTGTATGTATTGTTACAAATGATCACTTCTACTTGATACTTCCCTTCGGGAGGGACCCTTGGAACAAGCTCCAATGAGGGAACAGATTACTGTCATCTGTGCTCTTAAAGCATGCTAATGAGACGGCTACCGAGGAGATTCATCCGCGCGGGTTGGCTTCATAGTGATTGCAATTGGGCCTATTCCGGCTGATCTACGCCGATGTTGATCTTGTCATAGTCGAAGCTTACAAACAAGTTTTCACTATGGACATTCACTCTCTTCATTTCTCTTTTTAGACTCGTAGAAAGAGACTAGGGCTGTAGTGATTCGGTTATGAGTTGCTTTTAAGTAATGTAACCTTCATAGTGCACAAGAACAACCTTAGGAACCGCATGAGAAACCGGCTGAAGGTTGAAGAAAATGTGGACAAGAACAACCCTAATATTTTTGCCTGATATGCTATGGCGGCAAATCTTCTCCACCACATTACAACCTTATCCGTTCAGGAGTTCATAAAAGTTGTGGAATATGTGGCTCCTATGGTGGAGAATCTCGACATACACACAGAACGTCGTCTTCTTCGGAATCTCGAAAAGCAACAGATGAAGCTCAACAAGGAATATTTGCAGGAATTTGAGAAGGTATTGCCTATTGAGTTACTCTTTCATTTTTACCTTTTCTGAAAAATTCTAGTTTTCTTCACTATTACCTGCGTTATTTGTGCAGCATTTCTCTTCGATTTCGGTTGCCTATCCGGCGATTGAGGCGTTGCCATTATGGATTGCCTTTGCCAGTTTCAGATTTTGCGAATCCAGCTGATCGCTATACTCTCATGCCCTTATGAGGTCGGTGGTGCATCGTGCGATTCGCTGGGCTCGAACTGGCTGACACCTCCTTAAACGGGGATCATAACCATTTATTTATTAATGTCTTTAAGGGTTTCACTGTTCTTAAAGGAAGTGTACCGATAATTCTCATAGAGACGATAAGAAATGCAGTGTACTGGAGTGGATAGGGGTCCTGCCAAGAGTTTCAACACGTTAGGTTTCATTGACAGTAGCGCCCTATCAACGGAGTGATAAGCCGCTGAAATCCACTTCCGGTGGGCAAAAATCAAGCCTCATCGATGTGGAAAGGGTAGCAATGGCGGCGGGAAGAGATATGATACGTTATCCGATTTTCATTCTAGAGTGCGCCTTATCCTTAGCAGCCGTACCTCCTTATCTTATGGTATCGTATCTTCCAGTAAGTCACGCTCGTCCGAATTCATCTATCTCACACCTCATCGTCTGATAACGCGTGGGTAGCAATTTCTACGTGGCAGCGAGCGTGGATGCTTCCTTTAAAACCTCAGGCGTATGCATAGTGGTCATATGATGGTAACGATCGTAATGGTCGCACAGCGTTAGATATTTATTGATCGTCAAATACTCAAGCCTGACGATCGATACGCATCAAAAGCTGTGCGACCGTTACGGTCGTTACGATCGGACGACCTATTGTGCATGCGCCCTCGCATTTAGGTCGTTTTCTTGCATCGTGTAGCGAATCTCTCATCTCAAAATTGAGCAAATTGGATAGCTCTTACAAGGGAGGTCTTTCAGGAAGTGCCGACCTTTCTTCAAGCGGTTTTTTGCATGATATAGGGGTACATGCATGGATCACAGAACAGAAGTTCATTTTTTCTGAGCGGCCCTATGAATACCAAAAAAGGAGCGAGGAAAAATTTCCTGAGGAACTGCTGTTTCTACCGCTTCATTGTGGCGTATGACGCTCATAGCGACGGCTATTGTCATACATAGCGGTTTTCGTTAATCGTGCATCAAAAACAACGCAAATTTCGGACAATATGATGCGGTTGTCCGAGCCTTGTGCTGAAGAAATTTCTATGATTTTCTGAGCTCTGTCGGCACTGAACACTTGCGGTGTTCGGATGGCCTAGTGGATAGTGCGATGGAATCGGGTTTGCACGGTGCGCATGGGGTAGTTGGTTCGACTCCCCAAGCCCGTCCGCCTTTTGCATTTTTGGCTGGTACTTCGTGATGGTTGCCTAACTGCACCAGCTATATAGTTAGCATCATATTCATGACCAAGATCATAAGTAACCTTGTTAAGATCAATTTTATTCGGCCATTGGAAGAAAAATGTTGTGGCACCAAAACGGCGCCTAATGGCGCTAGAATAGAGTAAAAGAAAAAAAGCGAGTGCGGTTTCCGTGACAGGGGCATTGGTTAACACTATACCCAAACTTTCGGGAAAAAACGAGATCTTAACGTAACTTCGAAAAATTCGACCACCCATAGGTACAGCCTGCATATAACCCCGGGTAGGTTGGAGAAGAGCGGGAAAAATTGGGGCACCTCCCAGTGATCAGCAAGGAAACTGAAGTTCTTCCCCGCAACGCAACTCTCACACGACGTTGCGTCTTTTTAACCCGATCTAGCTATCAATATTAGGCGCATCCAGTAGCATGGTCAGGAATTCAACGTGCCACTGTTGGACAAGAAGGAAAGCCTAGTGACATAGTAATTGTGCGTAACCACTCGGCCATCACTAGCTTAGGTACCTGCCATTGTCAACCATGGACAGGATTTCCCGTATTGTATGTTTGATGGCAAGGAGATCGTCCCCAAATCATCTACCGTCGAGGCTGACGGCAGTTGTTCGATGGTAAACCCATGGTCCAACTGTGCGAAGTTGGGTCGAAATCGAAATTTCCTTCGAAACTTTGGGTATAGGGGTAATTCAGGGCCCTGATTATAAATATGTTGTTCATTTTTGACATACGCGTCACTGACGTCACTCTGAGCGCCACATCGGCGCGGTTTTGGTGTCGTAACTTTCTCCACCAGTTTTTTGATCAAAGTCTACGGAGAAAGGTTGCTGATGAACCTAATCACAGATATGGCATCTATTCTTCACGCTGCCGCCCTTTTGCCCGAATTTTGAAACCCCAATTCAGAAAGCAAAAGAATTGTCACCACGAGGATTCGAACCACGGACCACTTCATCACCCCTTTTTTGGCATTCATAGGGCCGCTCAGAAAAAAATGAACTTCAGTTATGTGTTCCATGCACGTACCCCTATCTATGCAAGAAACCGCTTCTGAAACGCTTGGCATTTCCTGAAACACCTTCCTCGTTAGAAAGCGGTATTATGATCAAAAAAGGCCATTCCATTTTGGTGTCATGGGGTGGAAGTGAATCCGTAAGCCGTGTACAGAGCGCGAGTGCCATTCCACGCGTGTATCGAGGAGGAGAGGGAAATTGGATAAGGATTTGTGGCATAAGCCGTTCGTGGCTTGGTATTATTAACTTTTTTATAACTCAGGTAAACGCACACGTACAAGATTTCGCTGAGAAAGTTCGTACCATGCACAGAATATGCTCTGATTTGACCAACCGCATACAGCAGAACAAAGAAAAAACTCAGGATCTGCTCAGTAAAACGAGTGCTTTGCAGAATCAGAAGTTGGTTAGCTTTCTGGATTTTCATGTCTGTCTTATCCTGGACTTTTTCTTTGCAGAAAACGTTTGGAATCTAAGCAGAAAGCCATAGACGATTTCCTTGGAAGGTTCTCCTTGAATGAACACGAGAAGAGGGCGCTCGAGGGAAATACTAAAGGTTGGTCGGTTTTCGGTAGCTTATGTTTTGCCTCAATAACATGATGATCTTTCTTTATTCACTCGGTTGTTTGTAAACCATTATGTTTCTTCTATTTCAATGTAGTAAACTAAAGAATTAGTTGCCGTAGATGAGTTTTTATTTGAAAGTCTTTCCTGAAATTTGCTTGCTACGGTAACATTTTCCTTCATAATATTTTCCTCCATTTAGATGGCACTATTACAAGCGACTTTTTCCCTGCTCTCGCTCGTGCCCGAGATATTTATGTTGACAGCAAAGAGCTGCTTCGTAGCAATGGAGAACACTCAGCAGCGTGAGTTCTTTCAATTTACCTACAAATGTGCAAAATTTTACTTGGTGAGAATTGGTAGTGATCCTAATTTCTTTTATTTAGTGTGGAGATCATGGAGGAAATGTCACAGACTCTTGAGAAAGCCTACGAAGTACTGTATCGAAGCATACAAAGTGAGTAATCTGCTCAAATTTGCCGGATATCGAACCTTATCGCTGATTTTAACTCACCATTTGTCGTTCCTCTTCGTGGCTCCATTTTCTGTGATCCTCTTTTTTCTCTGCTTCGCTTTTAGTAGAACCTCACAGATAGACAAAGCAGCAAGGTTGACGCTGGTGGATTAGTTCTGATTTGTTCTTTTATGGAGGTTTTCTGACCTAAAACGTCACCAAGGTGACGGTTACCTCTGACCTATCATCAGCTATGGAAATTGCTTATTACCCTTTTTGTTCTTTTTTTTTTGACTTTTAACGGGAAGGATACTGTAACCCTCTTTCACACTGTAGATTTCAGGAGAATGTCGCATTCTGAGCGCAGATTATGTTGAGATGAAAGCTGTGCTTTGTCAATCGTTCGCCGCTTTACAGGAGAGAGAAGTTCTACTAAAATATGCCCTAGGTTGGCTTCTCAGAAAAATTGAACATCATCTTGAAATTTCTCAGTGGTTTTTTTACAGATGAAGTTTGCACCGCACGGAAGAACCAAATTTTACGCCTGTACATTGATGCTCTCACTAAGGGTACCCACAGTAATGGCAAGCCTATTGAATTGATGAGCCACGATCCGCTTCGGTACGTTTCGTTTTCATTCAAATTTTCCCATTATTAATTTTTAATTTCACTTTCGTTCTGATTTAAGGTACATGGGTGATATGTTAGCGTGGATATACGAGGCATTAGAGGGCGAGAGAGAACTTCTGCAAATGCTGTTGAAGGAGTGTAATCCTCAAGGTGATGGCATTTAGCCTGCTGCAGAGCTTTATGAAATTGTTCAAATGTTGTCTTCTGCTTATTCATTCTTGTGTGGTTCAGTTATTCGAGAGAACCTGACGAGCCTACTTTCGCAGATTTCGAGTGCCCTCTGCCGCCCATTCAAGGTAAGAATCATTTTTTTGTCAGCACGTTCCTATCGTTTGTATGATTGACGTTCCTGCATCCTGGTGTGTTGCTGCATGTTACTGGGACTAGGACGGGGTGAAACACCTGCCTGATTTGCGAAACGCCACGCTTCTGCCTTTCTGCCACCATCAGCAGCTGTGGTGGCGTTTGAATGTAATTTATCCTAAACATGCACTTCTGGGGTATGCAGGTCAACGATGTTCTCCACCCGAACATTCTATCAAGTGCCTGAAGAGTTGCCAGTTTCGGTCGCCCTAGATCTGTCTTAGAGTGTCCACAGACCTACACGGTCCGCATGGTGGTCACCACCAATTCATTACATTATACAACCTCTGACCTCCTCGATTTGGGTGAAGTTCGTACTTTCCTTCCACTTCGATGGATTCCAGTGTTATTTTACATTCATATCTACATTGCACCGTTTATTATTGATCCTGCTTCCTTTTTTTCGAAGGAGGTGGGGGGGGGGAAGAGATTTTCTAATTATCCTTACCACTCAGATCTTTGCTACTGTTCTACCAACCATTTGTGTTGTCTTTTCCCTCTCTCTTTCTCAAAACGTTTCTATGGCAGCTCCTTATGTGCGTCTTTATCTCTTTTGCACCAGAGTAGTGGTAGTCTGCTAAAATTTTCATACAGTATTTTGCAGCTTCGTGTTGAACAGGCACTGGCCGGAGAGTCTGATTCCGTTGTGCTATATCGCCTATCTGCTCTATTCATATTCTATTCGGAGAAGATGACGTTTGTTTCCGCCATCTTTTGCTTCTGCTGTAATGATGTGTTATACTTTTCACTTCAGACCACAAATTGGTTCTGATTCGGAATTGGCACGTACTGTTGAAGAACTTAATCAGCTGACCCTTAACATATTCTACAGTGGGCTGAATGGAGCCGTACAAAAGATTCTCTCCAAGGTTTGTTAGTCTTGGGTCGTTACTGGTCGTTGCATAGTCTTCATTAGGTAGTCTGAGGACTTGTCTGCCTGCGCCGAATAACCACACACATCTATAACACACCTTGGGTTGCGGTTAATTATGGGGTTGCTTCTTTCCTCGTTTGCATTGTGTAATCAATGATGTGCTGTATAGTGCTTGAATGCTCCCTAGCTCAAGGAATCGTGCAGAGTCTTGAATTTAGTGAGGGTTTTTTATTTACAGATGGGTGCTCCGGATTATGACTTGCTGCCCGTTTCGGCTGTGCATCAAATTCTAATGCTTCGTGCAGAGTCTTGTATTTCATGAGGTTTTTATTTACAGATGGGTGCTCCGGATTATGACTTGCTGCCCGTTTCGGCTGTGCATCAAATTCTAATGCTTTTGAGGTTAGTTGTTTAGTTCATGATGTGCACACAGCAACCGGTGCGTGGAATTTCTTTTTTTTTTGTATATAACAACTTTTGAGGTTTATGTGCTTCCATGAATTTCCGTTTTCTCTCGTTTCATGAGAGTTTACTTGAGGGTAACTCCAACCATAAATATTGACCATCGTTGTCGCGCATGTCCGTGCCGATGCATAAGCAACTTGGTGATGTGAGTGGTACAGAACTAGGGTGCCTTTTATGGGAGGAGTGTGTGTGCTCCTCCGAGCCAATTCGAGGCGAGCTGTTCCGTATTGCTTATCCAGGCAAGGGGATTTCATCATAGATTCTCGCCTAATACTTAGAGATTTGACAGTTATCCTGATGGTCATACTTTACGCGTAAAGCGAAAGCTCATGAAGGATCATTCTGACTGATGTGGGAGAACTGGAAAGCGATTGCTAGATATGGCGTACTTTGAGTTCGAATGATACTTGTGGTCTTCCAACAATGCTATTGTTCTCACGAATAGCTGCATTTCTCGCAGAGTAATTGACACAGCCAGGAGGTGGGCCATGTTGAGAGCAGCTGTGAAGCATTTGCCCTCGCTGAACTTGTTCTAGGTGAGAAGCTCAAATTGTCCAGATCTACTAGAGGTTACTAAGCACAGTCAGTGAATATTGTGTTATGAACAAAATTTCCGCTCCAAGCGGGACTCGAACCCGCACCTCTCGCTTACCGGACAGGCCAGCTACAAATTACGCTACTGGGGCACCGTTTCGCCCAAACTCATTTTTTAATAAGTTCAGTTCAATTCAGGGGTTTAGTTCTGATCAGACCAGATAGTTTAGTTGTCTCTTATTTTTCTTGTAATATCACAATTCAGAGACGTATTGGAAACTCACGACGGTGCGATCGCCTCTCGCCAAAATGCCGAGGAAGAGTTTAACAAGGTGATTTTTGAACGGAGTGGTCTAAATAATCTACTTAATAATGGTAGAATACTTTTAGATCTTCAGTTGTGTGTTGGATCCGTTGTATAGATCAGTTCAAGTTGCCGCCACCCATCTGCATTCTCCACTAGGTTTTTAATTTTACCTTCAATTAAACTTTCAACGGTGGTTTAAATGCCTTGTTATTCAGATGTTGCTGTATATACACTGAACTGTCTGTCGGCAATTTACTCTCTGGTCATTCTTTATCCGTTCACCGATTCTCGACTTGAAATGATAAAAGCTTTAGTGAGTCGTTGCATTTTGTTGCTGTGTGACAAGTTCTGTGCTAACGGTTTACAATTGTATTCTTTAGATGGAAGGCAATGAGGATGTTCTGGTGTCTGAAGAAGCCTCAGCTATTCTCGCAAACACAGGCTTAATCAGTTTGTATCAGAAGGCTGCTGCTCACGATCGAAATCAGGTAAATGTACGCATGGAAATGCGAAGTTTATTTTTATTCGAATCAGCTGAAGCGCGCACATGCCACAGCGCGCTTACCGCTGCTGTGGTACGATAATCGGGTAGTCGAATCAGTGCAGGTCCTCCCTTCTTCCTGCAAACATTTTTGAACTTTCTTTACCGCAGCCCAGTATTACTTCTTTCATTCTCTATCAATTGCTGTCGGAGGGTCTGCAATACAATTGGTTAGAAATGATAGGCGTGGTTCTGCGCTACATGTTTCGCCCAATGTTTATTAACGCTCGAGCTGCTGCTCTTTTTTTCATGGCAATCCAGAATTCAAAGTTTGAAGGATGGACGCTATCTCACCCTCCCCCTTCCCCAGTTTCGCTTAATGTGGGGAAGGCCACGCTATTCCAAGGTACTGAACCTGCATATCTTGTGATTCTGTCTTCGATGAGTTTTCAAGAGCTTCATGACCTGGTGCCGAAATATGATCTTTCTATAAGACTGCTTATGTTTAAAACCGTGCCCCTCATTGTGGCATAGTCCCATACTTTACGCCAAAAAGCGCCAGTTTAGTCCTGCCACTTCTCCTGTTCCTGTGCTGCCCTGTACCTACCTAAAACTTCCTGCATGCAAGACCTAGTTCAGGGCAGGGCACTTTACTCAGGGTAGGTAATCGTTTCTTTATGTTAAGCTTCACCTTTGCACCCTTGCTGCCTCAGATTCCCCGTGCATGAGTGAGATGGATTTCTGTTTGATGTCCTGATAAAGAAGCAAACACTTCAATATGTCACACTGCTCTCGTGGCTTATGAACGTGCTTTAAAGAAGTACCTTTTAAGGGCCCGCTGTCTGCTATTCCCGGCATGGATGCAAGCACAGTCAACCAGACTTTGTCGCAGTTCGATGTTTATTTGTCCCAACCAGATAACTATCAGTTGGATCAAGTTTCCAAAATCAGCAGTGTGCGTACAAGGTAAGAGTCCTAAGACGGGAGTCCGAAGTCTTTGAGCTTATTTTGAGAAACAAACCAGTTGGTTTTTAAGCGAGATGTTATGTACTTGTTTATAGGGAAAGTGTGCAGCAGAGAACGATAGACAACGTCGTTGCTGCCTACTCGGTTGTCGTCAGCAAGTTGGAAGATCCATTCAACGCCTATAAAAATGTCGCTTTTAAGTCCGTTGAGCAGGTACCTCCATTTAAGCTAAGCATTATGGCCTCCTTTTGCTCATCACCATCAAGTGCCAACCGCAGAGAACATCGCGCTTCCCCTTGAGGTTTCGAAAGAAGTCATACATGAATTCTAATTTGGAGCACGGTGGATAAACTAGGCCCTTTCTTGTAGGGCGCAAGTATGTAGTGGCAAGCGGTGCTGCTCACCTACGCATTTTCTGGGGATCAAGTAATGGACCATACCAAACCAACGTCCAAACCAACGAAGCCTTCTATTCGTGCAGGGCCACCTAATCGGTACACGAGTTTTGGGAGAATAAAACACCGACATGTTCATTGGCTACCCTCCCCCCTACCCATCCCAGTCATTGGATAGTTCATATCACATTGAAAAATGCTTCTACAATCCTTACTCAAAGTAGAATGCGTACCCAAGCTAAAACCTACCTTAAAGAAGTGATCAAAGTCATGCTCAAAGCAACAGTCCCAGCAGGGTCGAAATGGGCGTGGCGGACAAAGGTTGCACCGCCTCTTGCCAGCCTTGGAGATCGCGTGATTGGCTGCGGGTGTATTTGCGATCGTTTTGGGACCGCAGGGACTCTTTTGAAGCAACAGTCTCAGAACAAATTTGAGGCGTTAAGCGGTCGGCAGCGAAGTTGTAGGTTAAGAGTTTACTAGTAATAAAGGAAAAAAACAAAGAAATCTGCTGGCGAAGCCTTCATACAGGTTTCACCTCGTGGACGAGTTGTCTGAACTACTTGCTTCGCTGGATTTCAACCGCATTTGCCCTAATAGCATTAGAGACATATGCATCATATAAAAATAGAAATACAACAATCAAAAAATTGAAATAAGCAAGTAAAACCCATGAAAAAGACGCGGCAATGATTGGCAAATGGGCGTTGCCTAAGATCTTTGCGAACGCCCCTGTCAACGGTGCTTCCCTGGCTTCCTTGCGGCTTCCTCAGGTGAGTTTTTTGGTCAGTGACACATTCTATGGTCTTGATTAGGGCTAGCGCATCATTTCCACCCCATGGCATAGAATTTTTAGGACCCTGCTGGGACTGTTGCGTTAAGTCAATTTACGATTCACGCAAATTGTGGCCATAGTCTTCATAAATATTTGTTTCCAAAGTATTTCTCAAAACTGAAGTCACATCGTAATATCAACCCAATGTACAAATTAACCCAAATTGTGATCGTGAACGAATTCCCACCGCTTGTAAGATGGGGTGCTACCTTCGTCCGCCACGCCCACTTCGATCCTGCAGGAGCTGTTGTTTTAATCCCTTTATCTGCTTACCAGGAAGGTCTTTCAGGACGTGCCAAGCTTGGGTACGCATTCTACTTTGAGTAAGGATTG
>KZ344988.1:140562-153380 GCA_002352805.1 Teladorsagia circumcincta
GGTGTGAAGGGAGAGTGCACTGCTGCCTATTGAAGACCATGACTCATTCAAGGCTCGAGTGGCGGAGGGACCAGATCCGTAGTAACGAAGCAGAAGACGCCGGTAGTTGCGTCGGTCGGACATAGTTCAGTTGATGATAACTTACTTCCAATGAAGAAGTACAGTATCGGTCAGGTATAGTGACGATCTACCAACCATGCCCTTTCCCCACCATTTGTCCTATGGCTCTGCTTTGCCGCATTCGCACGGACATGGTTGAGAAATCAAGTGTCGAAATTTTTGCAAAACTTTTGGGACACTCTAATATTTAGCCTGTAAGAATGTAATTAATAGAAAATTTAAAAGTTCCAATGGCATTTCATAGCCAGCGGGTCTCAATAGCTTGTTTTCTGCCCAAGAAATAACAAACAGAAAAATCGAATGAGCAAATAATCATAAACTAACCATAACTCGTGGTTCCTCATCAATCAGCAAACACAACAGCGATGGTTTCACACTGGCCTCTCTACTCATACGCAACATCTGAAAGAAGAAACTTCAAAACAATAAATTTCAAAAATAAAGGTAGCACAGTCACCTTATTTATTTCCTTCTCAGCTTCAGCAGCTACACGGAAATGACGAGTCGTGAACTTGATGCCTTGACGAACATCACTGGTTGAAGCCATCTGGTCCTTCCTGACAACATCTAATGTGACGACAGAGCACACCTATGCTAACTTAGAAGGCCACGTACTCTTCATCGTAGATTTGAGAATATATCCTATCCATGTTTGGCATTGCAACTTCTCCGCGCTGTACTACAAAAAAGGCCCCGGTCGAGGAAGCAGGATCAATCATCGTCCACACTTGTCGCGTATCCTGGAGATACGGACTAGTGAAGTAGGTTCATAGAGATGATGGAGAAATGTCTAAAACTTCCAAACCTGAGCGAATTTGTACAGAAACACGGTCCGAATGGAGTCGTTGTACAGATAGGACTGAACGGAGGAGAGAGGAATCATTTTCAATGTCTGGAATGGCGATGCAATTGACACATGAATCAACCACGAAAAAATACCATGGCATTTAGCAAATGGGTGCTTTATTTGATTTTTTTTTCTAGGGAGCTTTTGCTGGGGGCAGAATGTGGTTGAAAACTACTTTGGAGGCCTTACCCCAATACTTTTACCTTCAAAACATTAAACCAAGGGACACTATAATTTGGCCTGGTACAGTTCGAAGACATTGCTTCGCACTGGAAATTTCTTCAATAACTCGCGTAAATAATTACAGAATGTTATTTCGCATCTTTGCAAATCCCGTCATTACTTCCTTCTGTGCAAACCACAGAGAAAAATATCCTAAAATTGACTGCGTTTCTGGCAGCCGGTGCATTTTGTGCTCATTCCCTCATCTACCTTCTCTTCAAATTCCACTTAACTATGAGCAGAAGATACTGTCGCGAGATATGTTGTAAAATTCCCTTTGATGAACAGGAAGAGACATAGCTTCACGAAACTCCTGGTCCTGGAACGATCACAGCGCCACACTGCTGGAAGCTAGTACACACTCCCGCCCCACCCGTTCAAAAGAAAAATGGGGTACCCGACAAGAGACCCGTCGCCCGGCGAGAAGGCAGAGATGCAGGCGGGCCAGCGGACGAGTTGCAGCGTTTGCAGAGCGATGTGGGTCGTACTGCAGCATATTCTATTTGATTTGCCGCGAAATGTTTACAGTCCATGCTGCGACTCGTCCGCTGACCAATCTACGTCTCCGCTTTCTCGCCACGCGACGAGCCTCCTGTTAGGTACTAGAAAAATGAGAGCTTCCGAATCTATGAACTCCTATTTTTTACAGGACTATCTTCAAATATTGAGCGTACCTCGAGTGAATAAACTCCTCCTATTGGTGGAGCCAGAGGACGACAGAGACATCCGATCTGGGTCAAGGCGCGGAATGTCAACGGAGTTTGAGACTCGTAAATACCCTCAATGCGTGAGCAGCACAATTTCTCATTGATTTCATTCATCAGCTTCTGTTCTGTGCTCTGAAACCAGAAGATTTGATGATGTACTGCTCACCACTTTACAACAAAACTAACGTACGCCACTTATGATGTGCTCATACAAATAGTGCACTGGTTTGTGATGAGGCAACACTCTTCGCACGACTTCTCGACCCTCTAAGGGTTCCTTAACGATTCGGAAAATAGTTTCATGTGCTTATGGGTAAAATTTTATAAGTTTACCCTCTCATTTATGATCACAACGCGAGGGACTCGCAGTTGAAACCTATCCATTCGACCTTCTAGTGCTACCCAGACATTGTAGATGCCAGGTGTTCTCGTCTCCTCTAAGGACAATACCTAAACAAAAACAGCATTTGATAAATTGAATTCATTTGGATGATGTTTGGCCCTTCCTCTATTTAGGAACACCGTTACTGTTAGAAATTTTTTTATGGTCAATCAAAAGATCAGATCATACCTGCCATATCCTATCACGCATTGATTCTCGCGTGTTCGACAGCATTCGCTCGACCATTGTGAACCCTACAACACAAAAATTATCGCAGAAAATCAACAAATACGAGGACTCGATTTATTTACCTCTTTCCTTTCTCCTAGTCAGATTGTTCACTTTAGCCAATCGCCATTTCTTCTTGAGATATCGCAACCACTCGTCGAAGCCGTCTCGCGCCAATGTCTTCTTTGAAAGAGTTTCAGTGCTTGCCTGAAGGTGTGCAGATTTAGCAAGATCAAATATTGCAATAAAAAGTGATTGCTCATATCAGCACGTGGATTTTGGGACCCATGGAATCTGCAGATGTCTAGTTTGGTGTCAATTTTTTTCGATATTCAAAGCAACAGTCCCAGCAGGAGTTAACCTTCGACGCTTATGCTGTGGAACGATGCGCCATCCCTAGTCAAGAGCATAAGAAGTGTGACTGAACAAAAAAACTCACTCGGAAACCGCTGAGAAGGGAGGTGAACAGCTCTGAAGTGGGCGTGGTTGAGAATCGGCCGCGATCCCCTCGGTCGATTCACAACCACGCCCACTTCGAAGGTGACCACCTCCCTTTCTAGCGGCTTTCCAACGTGAGTTTTTTATTTAGTAACATTTCCTATGTTCTTGACTAGGGAGAGCGCATCGTTCCACAGTATTAGGGTCGAAGGTAAAAACCCTGCTGGGATTGTTGCTTTGAGAACCAATTATTCTTTTTGGTTGCTCTGCTCACAATCTAGCTCTCAAAGTAGCTGCACAGGTAAGACACTTAGCACCTCAGGGACCGGTCGCTGTTTTTTCGGGTCATTCTCCTTGTTTCCTTCGTCTTTATCGCTTGTCTCCACCTGCTCCATCTCGTCCCTACTACGTTTTCCATTGTCATTGATCACCGGTGGTAACTCGTCCGGAATCTTCTTTTGGAAAAGATCTGTGATTCTTGGTTGGCGGATGGCATCGAACCTGCGAAGGCAGGATAAATTATATTGAGCATCAAGAAGCACTAAACAACTACCTTCATAAGGTAAGCTCTCACCGATTCTTTATCTTATTAGCAAGCCAATCGGGATGTGGAATTCTGGCAACGGGATTGGGTAAACCTTGCAGTGCTGCAGGGATTGTAATGATCTTCTGTATACAACTTCCCATTCGTTCAATGTAGTAATCCCAGTCCAGGAGCTGAAAAGATCAAGCATCTGTAAGACCTATCTCGACGCATAGAACGCCGTTAGCGAACAGAAGGCTGCAGATCATACGAACCTCCCTTATATTCATTTTCTCCACTGGTAGACCAGGCTGCTTAGTCCACTGTTTCAAATAACGACACATCACCTTTTCGTCAGCCTAAATTTAGTGATTGGAACTTGCTTACTCGGGGTGAAAAAGTGGTGGAAAGGTCTACCTGGAAGATAGCTATAGGGACAGCGCGCTCAGTTACTGGTGCTCCAATGGGATGACGAGAAATGACGAATTTACATGCGAGACCGGCATCCTGGAAATGTCTTATTGATGCTCTGACTACAGTGCCAAAGCGAAACTTGCTTACCTTGACCATGTCAGCGCCAAGAAACTCAGCTAGTCTTTTGGCTGTGCTAATACTCGTACTTTTTTGAGCTCCATAATCTTCTAATTTTCTTGACATACTCCTGTTCTCAGAAATCAGATCAAAAAGCTCGGCGTCAGACAAAGAACCTCCTTTTGAAAACAGTACATCGAGCCAATAGTCCGCTTCACGCGAGGCGCTCTCATATACCTACAGTATGAAACATCAGTGAGAAAAAAAACCTGCGGAACATGTAAACATTTATTCAGACTCCGGGAGCATAGCAGTAGTTTACTACTTACTTCCGCGAGTGTCGTTCCACGAAGGAACGCCTTGAAGACTGCTGACTGGAAGTGCTTTATGATATTGAGTTCACCTCGACGTTTCACCTCGAATCCTTTCAGTTCCGCCAAGGATCCATCCAAATTGAATACCGCATATCTAACAAACAGAAAAGGTAATATTAGTGTCAGGAGGATCAAAGCAATATCTGAACGCTATCATTACCTCTTTTTGAGTTTCTTTCCTTCTTCTTTTGAAGCAGGGAGAACCATGCATTGGTACGGTCCATCCACCTATAAGAAAAGCAGTGAGGCACTTTTTACTTCAAGAGTATTAAAATGCAATATTACCTCGAAGAAAATAGAATTCTCTTTTGTGATCGTGTACGAACCGTCTGGCTGCAAGTTGTGATACTGATCATTTGTAAAGCCAGCATTCACAACCGCGTTTAGCATGGCACCAGGATATGATACGGTAATCTAAATGATCTCAAGCTTGATCTACACCATAACAAAAACATACGAAACGGGAAAATTCCGTACTCTCCTACCTTCTACATATATCAAGACTTTCGACCAAAAGCTAAAATACATGAAAGCTGGACTAAACCATAGCTATGCAGAAAATGAAAAAAGAAAATTTTCGAAGCTCTTCTCAATTTTCGTAATCGACCATTCATACAAAACCCACAGTAGCACTAAAGTACAAGGACAAAGCACTAAAAGAATAAAACTTCAATTACCGATTTCCTTTTGCAGTTCTGAAGAGCGAAAGTGACGTTTTCAGGAAAAGATGCTGGGAGTAGACACCATATACCTAAAAAGAGCATGCTTGTCTGATGATCGACACGGTCTTAGCCTTTAAATTAATCATGTACCATCGGTATCCAACTCAAGTGGCTTTCCAATCTGCTCCACAAGCTTCCTGGCCTCGGTAATAATCTGAGCTCCTGTATGGCAAACAATGCCAGCCATTTCCATAGAAAACCTGAGCAAACTAGTGTTATTACAAATCATGACGCCGTCAAGTGTTTGATGGAGCATTTTTGTAATTAAAATTGATTCAAAAAACAGTACATGCTAGCTAGACCTGACAGATAATTCGAAAAAAGCACCGCGTAAATCACTAGACAATTACCATCTGCTGCCTTTGCGCATCACATATCCATAGAAAGAGTTAAGAATACATTTGTGAGCAAGTTGCAGAGATTCATACAGTACGATACGACCTGAAGATGCATAATGTTTTTTCACTGTCAAAGAAAGGATTGTCCAAGCAAGACGACTGTATGACTCTGGGAGGGTGATGTGATGATACAAAGCACTACTGAGACTGCGGTTGAGAATCTGAAAAAATATTTTAGGCAGAGTTGATTATAGAAAACAGGTGGTAGTTGATTCGATGAGGGAACGAGCACAAAGAAAATGCTGAGCCACATATCTTTCTGCAAAGGAAATACAAAAAACTGGATAATGGTTTCAGAAGCGAGCGAGAATCTATGCTAGCAAGATGGAGTTCAGACTTTCCAACGATTCGACCCATAGAGCAGCATTTGTCACCGCCCTGGGCTAGAAAGACTAGCTTGATGGGGTCGAACGAATGTAAATAAAAAGATTATTAGCTATTACCTTTAGCAGCTTTGATGCCCGCGATATCATCTTTAGACAGCTCATCAAGTGATGATTTAGCTTTCTTCAATAACTCTTTGTAATCGTATCTGAAACGATTAAATGCCATGAAGGTGGAAAATTAAAAAAAAAAAAAACTATGGCATACCTGCGGTCGCGGAAGGCTTTCACTGTATCAACGTAGAAAGCGTTTTCACGCTGACAAATCATGGTCTGTCGTACTTCTAGTCGAGTTAAATGAGTTCGACCGTATACACGCCGAGAATAGTCTGGAGAAAAAGCAATTAGATTCTATCTTGAATAAAGCTATGGCTCCTCACCTTGTATTCTCTTCTTCTCGATAGCCTGCCTTTCTGCTTTTTCCAGCTGATGAAACGCTTTCGGAGGTTTGCCGAAGGTTTCACCTTCCAGTTGCTGGATTATCTGCTGAAGCTCACCACGTGAGGCGGGTGCTTTAATAGAAACTCTTCATAGATGAAAAATTGAGAAAAGAGCCTTGTTCTCACTTAATTCTCCTCTCCACTCCCAATTCATGACTCGTTTACATTTAGCATCGGGTCGATTATAACAGCATGCCATACATACTTCTTCATTAACCATCGCACATGGCTGCAATAAAAAAATGAAGTGAAAATGTTAAAATTCAAATGTTGGTAACACGAGAATTACCTGCAACCGGTTCGTTAGAATTATATTCGGGTACATGGCTCCTACATCCAAATGATAAATGCGTGGGTTTTCCATCCTGAAATCGGGTGATCATCCTCTATGCTTTCCCTAGTTTCAGGTTGAATTTACAAACCTTGCAGGAATAGCTATCAGGTCAGTGAACGCTTGTTGAACCTCGGCGCACTAAAAGAAGCACACGTAAGAAAGCGTGTCTGTTCACTTGTGCTACAATGGTTAAGGTGACATGAGGTCATACCGTACCCTTTCCTCAAAGTCAATGACATTCTCACGAGGAATGTTATGTTCTCGAAGGAGTTCTTTCTCCAGTGTGTCGTGAACCGAATCATGAAGACTCTTCAGTGCAGCAGGTGACAAGCGAAACCTGTGCCACAGTGAAATAAGTTAAGCTGTGTCATGAAAAAATTCCGCAAATTTAAATGGTGGACAGATACCTGCATGGGATATCGGCACGAAAAACTCCAGCTTCTAAAGCTTCTACATGACCTCCAACGTATGTTTCAGATTCGATCCTGGAAGTTTTTTTTTTCACGACTGCTGCACGGTACGATCCCACAACTACTTACCGATGACCATCCTTCGTTGATTTACTTTCATCATCTTCAGTGTACTTGTTGGGAAACACAATATTGCAATGAAAAGCTTCCACCATAAGAAGCGCTTCACACAAGGTTCCCGAGCCCTTCCTGAGCACCTGTACGAAATAGACGCCACTACTCCAAATTCTTATTATTTTAACGCATAATAGTTAAGGTGATTTCACCGCGAAAGACAGAATATACTCACATCATCCGGTCCGAGCGGAATAATAGTACAAAGAGCAAAAACAAACGGATGAACGTATTTCATGTATAGATAGTAGGTGGCTACAGCATCAGACACTGAGTAGTTTGCCAAACTCTGAAAATAATTTCCTGTTCAAAAACTGTGAGTGAAAAAAAAGATAAAATTTCTCACTTGTGGGTCCTCTCGAGCCATTTTACACATCTCTTCCGGATCAACTTCTACAGGATCATAACGTAATTTGGCTTTAGCGACGGCTTTCAGATTTTGACTTCCAACAGGAAGATAAGAATCACGCTTCACCCATCTGCAACAAGAGTAAAGTAGAAATGTATGTTGATAAACATTTATATAAACATTGGCGAAAAAGTGATACCTGAATGCATCCATGTGAATACAATTTCGACTCTTGAATTCATCGGCGGAATCTTTCGCAAACCCTATCTCGTCTTCCATATTCATACCTCGTATTTTCGCTCGCGTTTCAACGAAAGGCCTGAAAACACGAGGAAATGTTCAGTTCTCTTCCTAGTTCAGCTTAATATAGCTACACGATGATGGAAGCCTAGGGTTAGGCTCAGGCCTAGATTTATGCTTACACATTGGTTTATGGTTACGCCTGTGGTTGGACCCCTACCCCCTTTAACGACCTCCATCAACAACCATTTCAACTACGATAGCATTGATCAACCCGAAGATCCCCCTTCCCGGAATCACAAATGCGACCTCCTTGGAAGAACTGATATTAGAGTTGTCATTTTGAAGATGTCCTGTGGGGTTTGACATGCGAATCGCGGGATTCATTGATTCAAAAGGTCGAAACTAAGGCATTCAAATAGAGAAAACCCACTTACCAGTCAAAGAAGTCTCCGTTGTACGTGACAATAATATTCGGCCGAATTTGAAGAATGTGGTCAAAGAATCTTAAAAAAAAACAAATTCTACCAAGGATTGCGTAGTACCGTTAAAGAAGCTATACCTTCGGATTGTCGCAGTTTCGTCGACTTCATTGAAAATGAAAAACTCTCCTTTGTACTCTTCCTTGGGTGTGTATTCGAAAGACTCTATTTCTGCTGCTACAATGTCACGGTTGATTATAAGGAAACCTTTACCGTCAATCTAAAATCGTGTTTGATGAAGGTAAATCAAATAACGGAGATGTTTGACCAAAGGACTCACCATATAAGAGATCATCATAATCTCATCCATATTTGGATCTGGGAACTTCAAGGGAAGTTTTGTAGTTTCAATATCAAAAGCCAAGACGACAGGCTCTATCGGGTCGATCAAAGTGGGATGACTGAAAAGGTCTTTGAAAATCCACTACATGATCCCGAAGAGTTAGACGATCACCTGATGATACTGGGTTTCCTCGTTGAGCTGATTCCTTTTACACTGTACCACCTTCCGACAAAGTACTTTTCATCGATGGCTACTCTCATGTGGTAGGGCAAATCGTGTTCTCTAAAATTCACCGAGTAAAGATGGTTCCGATATGGCGAAAAGAAACCTACCTAATATCTAGAATGTCATTCAAAACATCATTCTCCCGTAATTCGTAAGTGGATCCACCCATATTCCTGGAAATAAGGAAAATGAAAAAGCACGACCTCAAAAGATGTTACGCTCACTGGACCAACCTTGCAAGATATGAGCAATACTGCGACTCTTTCTTGATCCTGCTTCTATTCTTACGAACAAGCGGCATAAGATCTCTCTTCACTTTTGAGAGCTCAGCTGTGCTCGGAAAGGACAACTTGATATATGTTTTCTTCAATCCCGAAAGATGATTCTTCTGAAATCGAAAAGATAAAAACTAGAATTTTGTTATCGTAAATGCAATCTCACCAAATCCAAATCTTCCTTATCGATTATTTCTATCACGAGGATACCTCCATACTTCTTTGTAAGAACTGATGCGACATGATGCTCAGCACCATCGGTGGTGCTGATGTAAAAATACGGTCGAAAGGGATAGGATATCTAAACGGAAAAATGGCGAGCATGGAATCCTGTTTCGAGGGAAACATGAGGTGACATTTGGACTCTCTCATCTACTAATGACGGTAGAGGAAAAAGATCTAATAGAAGAGAAGGCTAACAGATGAGAGCCCAAAAAAAAACTAAAGAAACCGAAAACAGCACATGAAAATTTGCCAGCAGACAGTCATGCAAAGCTATCAAAAACAGTTGGAGAAGAGATAACAGTTGGAAATCAACCGACTAAATTTCGAATTGTTTTCCCGAAAAGAACATTTTTAGTAACCAATAAACTACCTTGAATTTTTCACCGCTTTCCACAATAAAATAAAAATCAACAGCAGATATTATCGTTTTGCTTTGTTCATCCACCAGCTCCGACTGAAAATAATTAGCGTAATAGTTGCAGATGAACAGTCACTTAAGCGAAACCCACTGGTTGAAAATTAATAAGCCATGCATCTCTTTCGACGGGCCCAGTATAGCGTTCATATCCAAATTTTGCATCGATCACATCGTTGAATTTGATTTTTTGTACCCGTTCATCATAATTGGCATCACTAAAACGCTTCAAGTTTGAAACATTCGATAAACCGGACCAACAAGAAAGAATTGGAAAAAAACTAACGTCTCCACTGCCTGCATCTGCAGCTGATCATTTTCACCTTGTGCCTCGTCTGACATCTGAACAAATTAGCAATAGTGTATTCGGAAAATATTACCATAATTTATAAAATTACTTATAAAACAATTAAACTTAATAACACATGAGAAACTTCGCAAAATCCATGAAGAAAACATTCAAACATTTTAATTTCGCGCACAAAGACGAAATTCTGTGCGGGACTCCAACTCACGTGAGCTGCTCGGTCCTATAGAATCACTTTAATAATGGAGCCTGACAACGTTGAAAAGTTTCGAAAAGTAGCGCTATCCGATATGCTCGACTTGTAGTGCATTGAAGATTCGAAAAACGAGACGCATAAGGCTTTTAATACCGCCGAGTGGAGCAACTAACCCCTAAGCGAAGCTCTTTTCGCCTTCCAGTGTACTGTGATTTACCGTATCCTTCGCTTGCCACTGTGACTACCGTAACTAGGTCTACGGTAGTCTGCTCATATTTGCTTCAGGGACGCGCTGCTTGTTCGAGATGTTTGGTGATTGAAGTGACCCACGCCCCGCCCGAAATCTTTTTCGATCGTACGCTCCTCACCGTCAACCACCCCCAGTGGCCGTATCCTATCCTTCTCCCAGGTTAGTGGAAGAAAAAGTGTCTTTGAATTTCTTTGCATTCCCAACCAAAAGTGCTCGGGCGCGGGAGAGAGAGGGCTCGTAATTAGTTTCCCAGCTTCCTCTCTCTTCTATCCTTCCTATAAACTTCCTAAAAAAAAAGGAATGTGATCGAAATGCGATGAAAATGGTCGAGTTCCGCATTAATGAAGATACCACAGTGATATGTATGGGTCCGCTGAACATACAGGGTGGCTGAAAAGTATAGGACGCGACTTTGACCACCTGCTGACACTTGGCCGTGTAGTATTTTCAGAATGTTTTGAAACTATTCGGAAGCTTCGAAATTAGAAGTACCAAAAGTTGTTTGATCCAAAGTTTATCTGAACCCTCGCCATGAAGGTTTTTCTGCATCGACCCATTTTCGAGAGGCTGCCCGGTCTCTGAAATTGCAACTTCAGAAAAAGACTCGGTATTCCCTCCCCAACTCTTTGAAATATGTTCGGTGCTCACAAGATTCAGGCACAGGTCTCCGGAATTGGAAAAAGTGGTGGTCCAAGAACTGTGCACTCTCAGAGGATTGATGCAATCATTCAGAAGAGGATGGCTCATAACGGTGAAGTCAGCGTGAGTCACATCGCTTCTGATCACAGGATCTGTCGTCACGGTTTCCAGAAAACCTTGAGAAGCAATCATTATTTGAAGAGGTTATCAACTCTTTCTATGCTGGTTTCTGTTGGAGCAACCCGAAGGATTCAACTGATTAAATGCAAAAAGTTTCTGCGCGAGCTCGAGGTACGCCGCATCTCTCCTACGGATTGGGTTGATGAGGAAGTTGCGAGCTAGACTTCTTTGCGATAGCCAAAGTCGGACGCAGTTGTTGTCAAAAAGTGAGAGCAAGTCTCCGAGATAGCGTTTAGCTCACAACAGACTTTCTCTCGAAGGTGTGGTAGCTTGTGATGGAGTAACATCCGAAAGTGCAGCTCCATTGCAGTTCATTTTCCACAAATGTTAAAAACTAACTCGAAGGCCTTGCGAAAGACTTCAATGAGGCATGGTATGCTGTTGTAGAATTACGGGCACTTTGCTCAACGATCGTTTGCTCTTCGATGAACCTGAACTCTCTAATACGCGTCCAAATCCACCAAAGCTGTCTTGAGCACTCACTCCCCGGGCCACTGGAGCAGTCAAATGTGACCTTCCTCTTCTCGAGCCCTTAACCCGATGAACTCCTCTATGTGAGGATGTTATAGAGGAAGACCTTATAAGGCTTTACCAGCTTGGTGGGTATTCTGAAGTTAGCGCTTCAGAAGAGGTGAGAGGACAACGCCGTTGGCTACCTGCGGCGCAGTGCTGATTTTGTCGTTGACCGGAAGGCTTTTTTCAAAAAAGAGTGGTCAAATTCAAAGCACCTTCTGCATAAGTAGTCAAATAGCTTAACTCTATCTTTGTGTGAAGTCGGTTTTCTGATCGAGTCTCTTTCTTGGCTATTACACACAAAAACATGGCGTCCTATACTTTTCAACCACCCTGTATATAGGAGCATCTCGCTCCCAACAAGTATGGTCCTCAGTAAACGTGTTCGATTAGAAGAAAACATCGCAGATCAGTGATTATACCGATAAATAAAAACAAGACGCTATCATGAGGGTGTCTCACATTCTCCATGATTTATACTAGGCCACTCATAACGCATCGGCAAATATCTGTGAGTTTGTGGTGCAGGTTTTTTGCTCTCTGTTGAATGGAATGATTTTCAGCGCTTGGTGTATAACGTTCCGCCTTGCTCCCCCGTTTTGCGCTTTCACCCGTTTGATTTTGATTTAGAGAACGCCTTCACCAAGTACTGAGTGCCAGTACTAGCGGTCTTTAGTCTACCGTCTTTGTGAGTCTGCCACGGTTTCTCGGTTCACACTAAGGACGAATTTAGCTCCAAAAACTTGCAACGTACCATTACACGGAAACAAAAATTCGGAGTTCTTGGGTGGTTACCAGTTGAACCACTTTATCCTTAGGAGATCACGACATTCGGGGAGGGGGGGGGAAGGAAGGACAACCAAGTGAGCGAGCCCCATAGAGTACCTGGGACTTAGCCTTGGGAGAGGAAGGGTTACTTGGGAGGATGTGAGCAATTTATGTTCTCCCTGGCGTTTCTGTCACTGGGAACGCCCTAATGTAACCCACTATAGGTCTTGTTTGGAAA
>KZ344988.1:241122-261567 GCA_002352805.1 Teladorsagia circumcincta
TTCAGAGAAGTTACTCCAAAAATCAATGAAAAAAATTTGTCCAACGTGACGGTTGACCCTGTTTGTGGTACGCCACCATCTGATCCCTACTCTCAGCTACCATATCTTGTTCGTTGCATTCCGAGGTGAGTTCCAGAAATCACTCCTCTGGGACAGCGGGACGCGGTGACGCGTCACGGAACTCGCTGCCGCCAAAAGCCAATGTCCCACGAGGTGAAAGGCAAAACATGCGCTGTCGTCAACGTGTTGAAGTCTCTTCGCTAGGGGTACGAACTGTCCGAGGTCACGTTTTGTTTTGAGAAAACTATTCAATCAATTCGTATCGGGTTAGTTTGAGTGGTTGTTTAGGTATTCGCCATCGATGAAGTGCATTGCTGCTCTCAATGGGGTCACGATTTTCGACCAGATTACAAGTTTTTGAACATACTTAAGCGCCAATTCCCGAACGTGCCATTGCTTGGGTTAACAGCAACAGCCACTGCGAGCGTTCTTGCTGATGTTAAAAGTATGCTTGATATTCCAAGTGAGTTGTTTTCTGTCTATGAAAGTCTATGATTTTGAATTAGTCAAAACTGAAATTGCGAGCTGTACCCGAAATCAATTCATTTCAGATGCCGTAGTTTTCAAGGCAGGTTTCAATAGGACTAACTTATATTATGAGGTAATACAGAAACCGGATGGCGATATAACAGCAGAGCTTGCCAATCTAATCAAAACTAGGTAAGTTTTACAATACTTCTAGCGACAATGTAAGTGGATAAGTTAAACTTTTCTAGGTTTCCAAATCAGTCGGGTATTGTGTATTGTTTCTCAAGAAAGGATTGTGAAGAAGTGGCAGCACGGCTGAGGTAGGCCTACCCTCAGTTTTTTTTTTGCTTAATTTAAGACTGGTGTGATATCATGTAAAGCGCGTCCAAGTGTGTTGTTTCACTTTGTCATGTTAGCTATTGGTGAAAGCTGGTTCTCTTTGAGCCAAGCTGCCTTAAGAACTGCAGTTTTTTATTCTTATTCGAATCCGTTATGTGTGCCTGCAGGGAATCCGGTATTCGCGCTGCTTTCTATCATGCTGACATGGACTCGTCTCGACGAACAGCTGTTCATGAGAAATGGGTCAGCGGCAAGTATAACGTGATCATAGCCACAGTAGCTTTCGGTAAGTTCTTTTTAAGACCTCACACATAAGTACGTCGCTGCTATCAATTTGTAGCGTGAAAATCTCAGCTCAGGCCTCAACGCGTCGTAGGTAAAGGGGAAGAGTACCACTGATTCAGAACTGTCATTAGGGGTGGGGGCAATAAAAAAGACATTTTATCTTCCCATTCAAGTGAAATTGGTTCCATCTTTGCTAAATTCAAGCCAAGTGATCCCAATATGAAATTGAAGAACACATTTCATTTTATTAGAGAAAACTTAAGAATGGTTCTCTCTGCGGGCGACATCAGAAGAATTTGCTGAGAATTGGAAACAGATGTGCACTTTTCAAGCCAACGGGGTCTCGACAGATCGTGGACCATTACGGCCTTCTCTAAAACGCTGGTTGGGAGTGAGCTTGCAGAGGCAGAGCTAAGAGCCCTAGGGAACTATCCACCTCTGCGATTCAAGAAACTGTGTAGCAACGTCAGGTTGTAGCAGTACGATGGGTCATTTTGAGATCAACAACAATGGTAGATGACGCCATATTCTGAATACGGTGAGAGCAGTGAAAGAGGGTTTGCGTTTGCTCATGAAGGGACGTTTTGGAATATTGTTCTATAACACTTCCGCCAACGGTGGCAATCTGTGCGGCCATCAGCGCTGGCGTGCGACATGAGCACATGCCTTTTCTGCCCACCCCCCTCAGTATGCGTGAAGCTTGGTAGTGAAAGATGTGCTGAACACTTCCTTCGTTCTTTTTTACTCCAGCAGACAAGCAGTGGGACCCTGAACCTGACAAAATCCTTCAAGTGTATTGAACGAATGAGAGGATGTGATTTAACCCCTCTTCTGAAGAGTCGGGTGACTTTATCCAACGCCTCATAAAACTCTTGCACTCATCACGTCGTCATTGATGAAGTAAATTAGTGCTATTCTCGATTTTGTGTAAGGTCTGAGCTGTTTAGGGTTTGTGCCGAGTAGTTCAGGAAGCTAGATCACAACGTACACTTTTTCCCTGTCTGGGTCGTTAAATAGGGTTTTCAACCTGATTTCTGTGTTTTCTCTAGGAATGGGCATCGACAAACCTGATGTGCGTTACGTCATACATCATGCACTACCAAAATCCGTAGAGAACTACTTCCAGGTCCTCTTTTCAGATGTGCAATTAGATCTAACCAGTGGCAAAACTTATTTAATTCAGCTTTGGCTTCGCTTTTAGGAGAGTGGACGTGCTGGTCGTGATGGCCTATCAGCTGTTTGCATTCTGTACTTTCGTTTATCGGATGTGTTCCGGCAAAGCACGATGGTGTGCACAGAAAAAACGGGTCTCAGAAATCTATATTCAATGGTCCGTTATGCAACCACGGTTCGTAAGTTTGGTTGATTGTTCTCTTTTTGTTAGATGTGCAGTGAGTATCGCTGATTTAGCCTGGAGAGTGCCGCCGTAAGCATTTAGCTAGTCATTTCGAGGAGAGATGGACAAGCGAACTCTGCCCAAAGGCTTGTGATGTGTGTGCAAACTCGTCTGAGGTTACGGATATGGATATTACGAACATTGTTTTCACTATGTTGGAGATAATCCGAGATGTTGGTGAACGTTATAAATCCTTTTTTCAAGTTCTGGTAGTCGTTTGGTTTTCGTTGGGCGTATGGATTGAAAATTCTCCAATTTAGCAAAAAACTAATGACCGCGGTTCTAATCGCATCACTGGCGCCAAACTTGTTGAGCTGACGACTAAACGGCTCGGATCTAAGGTGCGCGGTAGTGTGGTTTTGTTTTGATTCTTCCACCTATATTATGGTATACTTTTAGCCTATAGTTGAAAGAGCTCTATGTCATGCTCTCCTGAACGGCCACCTCAAGCAAGATTTTCACTTCACACCGTATGCGATTCATAGGTGGGAACACCTTCCCGAGTTACACCCCTTTTCTTTACTTCTGTCAAACAAAATATCTTCTCAAGATCAGTTGTGTATCAGGCGCCGCTTCTGTTCTAATGCAGCTATAGCGCTCCAATTCAGCTTTATATTTGTTCAATATTGATGCCTGAACGTGAACGTTGAATGCGAAGTTTGCGATGAAAAGACAACCCTAGAAATCGAGGAGAGGTAGCCAGTGGTAGATGCAGTGATTGAATAAAAAAGCAGGAAAAGCAACCTAGAACCTGAGAAGTGAGGCTTTCTTTTGCTTAATTTGCCCGTTATACGTGTCTCATCGGTGCTGATCCCATCAGAGCTAGTGCTCTCCCCTCTTGAGCGGCTGGAGTCATACGCCATGGATGTGGACGGGCTGTTTCCGTAAGCGGTATGGCCTGCTGGGGGCATATCCTTCGCTAGGAATTGGTCGATGTCCATACATATCGGATGTCGATCCACATTCATAGGGTGTACACGTCTCTTGTCGCTAGGTATGTTTTTCTATAATCTCCCACCTTATCGGAATCATCCCTAAGCCGCAGACATAGTTTGCGACCTTGCGATTTTCCGAATTTCTGTGGAAGTACGTGTGTCATGCGATTTTGCGATTGCGATATGCATCTAGTCCTTATTGGAGTCTCAAACGAATAGCAAAGCAGTAGCAAGGTATGTTCGCAACTTCATGGTAGCAAAACATTTCACTACCATTTCTTCGGGAGGGGTGGGAAGAACGAGGCTTTGGATTTCATCTCACGCTTCAGATCCTTACTAGTGCTTAATCTTGCATGTTCTTTCGAATAATAACTGCGCACTTTAGCTATATTGTCAGCGGCCCCAAAGGAGCAAAGCAGTCTACAATTATTATGAAGTGCAAGAAAAGTGACTGTGATATGACCACGAAATCAAGCAGAAAAAGGAAGCTGGATGATGTAACCGCTAAGAGCGAGACGTTGCCAGACGAGATATACTTGGATTAGGGCTCTGTTGACTTTCATGTACAGTTTTGTATAGTTGTGAGTTCTGTACCAGTCGTTTACAGTGTGGTATAAATTATAACACTGTTCACTTCTCGTGCTTGGAATTGTTGGTTTTCTCCTATTTCAAAAAGTTTTTCAACAGGTACATTTTGCTATGTTGAAGATCTCATGTTGCTATGCTTATGATTTGTTTGAGAACCACAGGTTGTTTGTAATAATGTGTCCACCATATCTCAGTAATAGTTACTCGTACGTCGTTATATTTTGTATTTCCTGCCTCGCTTAGTCGTGGGTTTGTATTGGGTTTATGAATAAAGCCGTTTTAAGTTGTTCTTTCTCTTCATTCAGTGGTTGGAACCATCTACATATCCTTATAGTGTAGTAACTGGCAGGCCTCTGCACTTCTTTGGTTAAGGACAGCTTTTTTTGAAATCAGGGTAGATGTGATGTGAGCAAGCGAGGTTCAACAGGAGGCTCGTCGTGCGGCGAGATGGCTGAGACGCGGACAGGTAAGTGGGTGAGTCAGCGCGCACTGTGTCGGTTTAGCGTCAGATCAAATAGTGTACCATACCGCGTCTCATACCGCATAGTACGCCCTGCGACTTGTCCCCGGCCCATCTGCGTTCCTGCCATCTCACCGCGCGACCGGATTCATGTTCGGTACACGAGTAAGCGTTATAAAAGCTGTCTGGCGTTGTTCATTGAAGGGAATGGAATTTTTAAAGAGAATAATCTAATCTGTGGATCTGTTGTGAGAATATCGAGTAACGCTGGTGTGTTCAATACAGTTTTAGGTTTCAAAGACGTTGCCTAATACTTCATAGGCTTCTGTCAGAAAGCAACTATGGCAGACGATGGTGCAACCACCAGTTCAAGAGGAAATCGACCTGACAATACAACTGCTCGACGGACTCGAATGTTGCGCAAAATCAAGGTGTGGTCATGTTACCTGTAGAAATTTGGTGCTAAATCCATCTTTTAAAAGAAATTTGGGGCTGGGTTGCACTATGGAGGTACCTCTCCGTAAAAGAAAGCTGAAATACGTCAAGGTGCTTTTGGAATTCGTGCCTCGTCGTTTGGTCGGCCGTCGTGGCGCTAAACGAAGCAGGGAACAGTGTGAACCATGTGCCAGGTAAATTTTGCCAATGCGACCCCCCTCCATGAATGCGCGCCTCTCCAGCAGGGGGTGGGTCTTTGAGAGAAAAATACGACGCTCCTCTTTTTACGAGGAAGCTCTTTGTCGAAGATCTTCGGTCGTCCTCCACCTTGGCGAGGAATTTGAGTGCGTCGTATATCAGCATTGTTAGGCTCTTGCACCCCGACGGTTCGTGGGCTCTGACACCATCCTTAGATGAGGGCAAAATCTGAATATTCGATTTTTCAGATCGAAGATGAACATCTCAAAAAGATGGCTGACGAAATTATGGCCGAGAAGAGACGTCTCACTTTCAAACGTGAACTTATAGCTAATCTTTTACGCGACAAAGAACGGGCAGAGGACAACGGACTATGAAGGGATGATGTCTCGAAGCCGAGGCGAGGCAATAGAAATCCTCAATTATTTTTTTTATACCGTGGTCTTCTCGTGTTGTAGAGATATAATTTGTTGACTCTATGTCCATATGGAAATGGGAGTAGAAGTAACTTTGCCACGTTTTGTCATTATCACTTTTTGTGTATAGCTTTTTTGGGTAACTCAACACAGGTGACATGTAAAAAGAGAGTTATCAGTGAGGTGGGTATTACGTTGAGAGATATTATTTTTTGTCCTTTCTCATTAATTCAGCTTTCTATTATAGAAGTATCTTCATACATATATTCATGCCTCAAACGCGATGTCATTACGTCTAGAATGTTTTTGAAACTTAATCTGTTGACTCGATGTAATAAAAGTGGCTCTTCAATTTTCACTCATGTCGTGTTCTCGATCGTAACGATGAAATACTGTCACTTCTTGAATAGTGTCTAATTGTTTCCCTTATATGTATGTTGTCAGTTATGATGTTGCCCTATTCTTGTTCTATAGATCATTCAGGTCGCTATGACGGCTTTCGAAGAGTTGGGAGTGATTCCTGAATTGGGTGATGCTGTATCTGAACTAGGATGGGAGTGAGTGTTACAAAAGTTTCCGTTTAAAATTGTCTCTGTGCCGCGCAAGGTAGCTGAACTGGTAGGAATAAGTCCAAGCTTCATAATGTTTCATTCCGGCAAAGCAGCTTTCAAGCCTTTGATAACGGCAAAATTGTCGAAACATCAGGCATAGTAGACATCCCACCATAAAGTACCTGTCTTAGCTGTAATTTACGGGGTCTGACCGCGCTCGGCTGTCAATTTCTGAATATTGTTGTGCCATATTTTAAGAGCGACTCCGCTGAAGGGACACGGGACATGCTCTGAAATGAACGGTACCGAAACACAAAGTCCGCATAAATTCAACAAAAGCAAGGGCCTGCGAATAGTGGGTTAAGGTGTGCATTGTCTCGGCAAGATCAGATCAGAGAGACGCGGCTGGGGTGCGGTCATGCTTTGCAAATGCCTAACCCTTTGATTGCAGTTCGAGTGTAGAGGAGATAGGTATCAACGTACGGTTGCAAAGAAGGACCGCATCCTTACGGTGGACTTTTCCACTTGAGCGGTGTTTGCTGTAAAAGGTTATGGCGTTGTTTTAAGGGAGCCCAGAATGCAGAACTAAAATTTATAGGGATGAGAAACTTTTGGGTGAAGCAGCATAAAACAACGAGTGGAGGCTCACTGCAGGGGCGGTGCATGTCCTCGAGCAAGTGCTGTTTGCAACCAAACTTCTAATTTGGCTTCTATTAATCTCGAAAATTTGGAAAAGAGGACAGAGGCAACGGAAGGCGGGGAAAGTCAAGTGCTAATGGTGGACGAGGGATGCACCGAGGTCGGAGATGGGAGGACGGAGATAAAATCAAAAGACCCATTATAGTTCCAGGGCGGCCTGAAGCTCCGTTTTGGATCACTGGAGCTCCACGTGACACACAAGATAACCTGAGATGCAAATGGTTGTTTATGTATCTCACTCGAGTTTTTAACAGACCATAGCAGAGCCAAGAAGCAGTTCATTATCATTCATCTTGTATAGCCTGTTCCATTGATGTGATCGAATGGTGCTCATTTTTTCCGGTCAGTAGTCAGAAGTAGTCAGGCAGAAGTAAAAAAATAAACAGAAAAAGTTGTTTCAGCGACTTTTTGCATGAGTTACATTTCAGATTGCCAACCCCGATTCAGTGTGATGCAATTCCGGCCATTCTTGGTGGAGGCGATGTGCTCATAGTGCGTTCTAGTTAGACTTTTCGTTTTTTTTCTTTATTTTCGGCTGCTCACTGGTTGCTCTAGTAGTAATAAGAAGGCTCTCGTCCAGTATCAGATTCACAATTTAAGGCCGCAGAAACTGGTAGCGGTAAGACCGGAGCTTTCTCGCTACCAGTGGTTCAAATAGTGTGGGAAAGGCGTAAAGAGGGAATGAGTTCTGGTCCAAAATCTTGTAAGTTTATTTTGATTCAGTTTCAACTCAGTTATAATAGTAACATGTTTTGAATTACGATTATGTGATTTTGATTACATCTGCGTGTTGCTTGGTACTTTTAGCAACATAGGGTTGACCTTGATCGAAGTCTTAACGCCGCGTCCGAGGCCTCGTCAGTTATCGCGACGGGGCTTTGATAAAACTATTGAGGTAATTCAGGGCTGCATCATACTTCACCTCTGAGAAATTCGGAGGTCAGAAGTTAATGAAAACGTGTATTTTGATTTGTGGGAGTGTTCAGGGTGGGAAGATCAGGGGATTGGATTTTGCTAACCAGGAAAGGTCAACAGGCCCGTCCGGCCTTTTGTAATGAGCTGTATACCGTTGCACTCGCCCCTAGACGATAATCTCAAAACTGCCTTATTAGCTGCTAAATGATTTTTCAAACGGAGTTATAAAGCATAGAAAAGCAGGGGTCGTGGCCGGCCTCGCAGGTAAGAGGTTGTGGAAACTGCTCGCAAACTCTTATACAGGCATCTAATGGCAAGCGTTGATAGATTAACGAATTCAGAAGCTTTTCCGCCTTATTGACATTGAAAAGCGAAAAAAGCAGGCTCCTCAGAAAACCGTTCCCACCACCTCTTCCTTGCGAGACCGAGGCACTGCCGCTGCGCTTTTTTGCTTTATAACCCCGTTCAAAGAAGCGTTTAGCAGATACTGAAGGCAGTTTTGAGCTTTTCGTCTTGAGGCGAATGTAACGGTATGCAGCTCACTGCTAATGGCCGGACCGGCCTTACGACCTTTCCTAGTAAGTAGATTAGGTAGGGCTGCTGATTTGGCGAAATATTAGAAGATCGCGGATTCCACTGAAAAGGTTGGACGCATGGACGCATGGACGCAAGCACGCATGGACTAATTTGACTGGAGTTGAATCTTCTGGTCTCTGAATCTTCCAAGACATTTAGTATAAACGCTGCTTTCCAGCTAATTTTTTGGCGATCACACTCAAATATATTTGCACATAATTAGCACTGACATCTTATGCAAGAACTTTGTTATTGTTCTCTACTCACTGCTCATTCCAAGGCTAAAAGTCACATTCTGGAGTTCCACAGCTATTAGAATTTTGTCATTATAATCTACATTTAGCTGTTGGTTGGCGACTAAACTTGGCAGACCGTGCGATGGGATTGTCACTGTCTCAAGATGGCTTGTCGTGTGAAAGTCGTGTTCCAAAGGCTTGGTATGGGTCAAGATGCATGGGAGGCGTACATTCAAAAGGTGTAGCTGGATGAGCAAAGCCTATTTGTTCAGTAACTAAAATGAATAAGATTACCATTTACAGGCAAATATTATTATGAAGCTAAAATCACGCGTGACGGCTTGTGTCGTATCGGTTGGTCGACTTTAAAGGCATCGTTAGACTTAGGTGAGACCTTTATACAGAATTAGTTAAGGGAACCATTTTCGTGGCTGTAAATGGTTGTGTTGATTTACAGGCACTGACGACGAGAGCTTTGGTTTTGGTGGAACTGGTAAGAAAAGCACGAAACGAAAGTTCGAAGATTATGGCGAGTCTTTTACAACTGGTGATGTGATGGGGTGCTATTTGGACCTTGACAATGGAAGGATGTGGTGAGTTTTGGATTTCTTGAAAAGCAATTGGAACATTAGTAATGCAAGTTCAGATCTCCTTCTGGAAGAATATTTTGCAGGTGGTCAAAGAATGGAAAAGAATTCGAAATTGCGTTCCGATTGGAGACGAAGTTCTCCAGTCCGCATTGTGCATTGCATCCAGCCGTACTGGTGCAGAACTCTTCCCTGGAGCTCAACTTTGGCGCAACTCCTTTCGCCTTCCCTCCGAAAGAGGTTGGCTTATCGTCAGAACTGGTTGAATGTATACGACTATTCGAGAATCCGGATGCTCCCAGTAAAGTGATTAACTTCAGGGTGTTATCGCCGTTTGTGAAGCGCCATCATCCCTCACAGAATGGCGAGGCTTAGAAACTGAGACCGACAAAAATGACAAGGCTGCGGCACCGGTGTGCATTGTACTCGAACCTACCAAGGAATTGATAGAGCAAACTCACGAAAATCTCGTCAAGTTTTCTAAGAACGTCAGTGACCCAAAAATACGGTAAGTGTTTGCCTCTTGCTTTCAAACCTTCCTTTTCCCATTTTTTTGACAAACTTTCGAGCCATATGATCATAAGTTCAATCTTTGTTCCACTTCGTCTAGTAACGTATATTGAATATCTGCCTAGGTCAATCTCCTTAGCCGCTGGTGCCAGCATGGGGCAGCTGCTCAGCGAACTTGACAGAGGTGTTGATATTGTGACAGGAGGTGTTGGTCGTGTGTTGGATATGATAGAAACCCATAAGTTATCAGCAAATGGACTAAATTTCATTGTTATCGATGAAGCTGTAAGTTTGTCGTTACTGTTAATGACGACCACCATACTCACTTTCGCTGTTGTACACCTTGGACGAATTGAATAGTTTCGGTTCAGGATCAGATTCTTTCGTCATTCAAACCGCAACTTGAACGACTGCTGTCACGAGTTCCGACAGTGGCGTCGAACGGAATGCGTTTGCAAGTGATTGCCTGTTCGGCAACGCTTCACAATCAAAATATTACTCAGTTTGCGGTGAGTTGAACCTTTCAGTGCGCATATATTCTTTTGATGAGAGACTATCGTCTATCCTTTCTAGGACAAGTACATGAACTTCCCGCAATGGATTGACTTGAAAGGTATGGATAGTGTTGCGGAGACGGTTCATCATGTGGTGTGTATGGTTGACGCTGTTGGAGACAAGCAATGGATTAGACATATGCACAGTCCGAATCATCTCAAGGTATAAATTCGATTTGTGCCATTTTATTGAGAACTTCAATGCGAATTTCTAAATATCTCTCGGGAAAAATGTAGACTGAAGTGTGAAAGGGCCTCATAGGGTAGCAGTTGGTGCAATTCTTCACAGGTAAAGGTTTATCTTTCTCGCCCAAACCTGCTTCTCGCCGTGAGATAATCAGCGAGATGTGATTTCAGGATGACACGGTCCATGAACGCGACCAAATTCGTCTAAATACCACCGACAAGAATACCGTTTCTCTAGGAACAAAGATTCTCAAAGGAACCTACGTGCTAAAGGTTTGCTATGCAATTACTTGTCTATTCGGGCGGATCGTTAGAGGAAGAGTTCTTGGGACTGAAATGCGTAGTTGGGAGCATTGTAAATGTCCAACCCTTACTGTTTTCGAAGGCACAAGCCCTTATCACTTTTCAGTTCATCACCACTATTTCAGAGCGTTTGATTCGCAATTTGTTTTTACACCATCAGCTCATAAACTTCGCACACTTGTTTTTTTTTCAAGGTACTTCCAAGGTAGTGGCGGGATTGGTCAGTAGCAAGTGGCGCTGCTTACCAAGCGCACGGTCTAAATGTAATTGATCGTGCGTGGTTCATCATCCCTGTCCTGTGCGATGGTTAAGCCATACATCCATTCGTAAGCAATTAAATGATATCAGAGTTGTCTGGGGAGGGGGTGGTAGTGGAGAAAAAACGCTGCCTTGCACGTCGACAAGCCTCTACATTATATTCAGTCATTTTATAGGCCAGATCGCATCAAATGACGCTATGATTCTGAGTAGAGGTACGGGGCCTGGTGCATACCAAAAAAGGAATTGATCAACACGAAATCTATCCCTTGCTTCCCATCCTTTTTGTGTCATTTAGGCTATCGAAGCGTTGAAAATGGAACAATGTATCATATTCTGTCGAACGAAGCAGCAGTGTGATGACATGGAAGCTTATTTGCTCAGAAATAGTATGCTAAACGTGTTGTCATAATATTTCTTCTTTTATCCACTGACAGTCTATTTTTATGATTTCTCTTGTCTTTTGCAGAGTATGGAGCTGTCTGCCTGCATGGTGATCGGTCGCCAAGGGAACGATCACAGGCTCTTCAAGACTTCAAGGTATGTGTTCAGGAAGGAATCAGGGTAGTAGATGGCTTAACTCTCAGTACTCATTAAAGTTTGCTTTTTTCAGGCGAAAAAGAAACCATTTTTGGTGTGCACAGATGTCGCTGCTCGTGGTATCGATATTAGCGGTGTACCATTTTGTAAGGAATTCTGTGAAAGCTTGATTTGGTTTTTCTTTGCGTTGTTGATTGGCCGAGCTATGTGGAGGGATGCGGCATCGCACAGAAAACAGTTTTCTGCGCGCAGCGTTGTGATAGCTCATCATTGCTACGGCTTGTAATTACATGCCCCGCTTGAATTCTCTCGCGGTGCCCTTTCGCCGAGCCGCTGACACAATTTGGGCCTCCTGACTCTCACTTCTGAATTGCATGTATGGCCGTTGTCTAGTTTTGCTGAAGAACTTAAGATAGTCTTGCGGTTGCCGTACACGGTCAACCGTCATGTTCGCACCTTTTCACAAATTTTGCGACCTCTTCCCTCCCACTATGATTGCAGTGCTTGGTTCTGAGACCAGTCGTCACGGCCCAACTCCGCCCACTTTTTTTCACCAAAGGATCGTCCAAACGTCACCCCATTCGACGACTTCCATCAACCTCCGTCCCACTCTGACAACCTTGCGACTAGACCTCACAATGCGACTCCCTTCATGAAACCACAAATGCAACTCCCTCATTCGAATAGTGCGAATGGACGGTTGAGCCTACTGCCGAATGTAATATCGTATATTTGGTGATAAAGTATTGCCGCAGCCAGCCAGCCTCGGTTCGAAAGCTGCCTCTTGACGCGAGTCTTGCGAAGGGCGCGACGAGTGATGCTTGGCGACTGAGTCAGCGGCTAAGAAGTGGAAAATTGTTGATGGGTCGTTCTCTCCATCCTGTACATGATTCAAGACTCTTCAATTATTTAATTCTTTGTTATTACTGCTATCTTTCACCTATTCGTATTATTATACATCGCAGCAGAAATTGTATTAGTTTCCCGATAATGTTTTTTTTTTCAGTGATAAATGTTACGCTACCTGACGAAGCGGCTCAATATGTGCATCGCATTGGGCGTGTAGGACGAGCAGAAAGGTATAGTCGTCGTTTACTTCTTGCTCCCATAGAGCCCTTTTCTCATGCTTTGTAAGGCTGGTTTTCTTCATTTTTTGAATAGCTCTTAGTTTTCGCTTTTTAATAACAAATATCTCGGGTCAAAAGCTACATCCAGGATGGGACTGTCTATATCGTTAGTGTCGACGCATGAAGAGAAAGTGTGGTACCATAAGTGCGGTAATCCGAAGTGCCGTAATACGAATGATCTGTCGCAAGGAGGTTGTACCATCTGGTACAATGAACCAAAGGTAAGGAGGAGCTTTTTTTCTGTTCATTACAGAATACGATATTCAAAAATACAATTTTGTAAGAGTTGCGCTAAAGCTTTTTCGTTTATTTTAGTTGTTAGCCGATATTGAAGAACATCTCGGACAGACAATAGCTATAGTTGATTGCGCCTTCCAAATTCCTGTAGACGAATTCGATGGCAAAATTGTATACGGTGCTAAGCGAACAAACGGTGTGTTTACTCTTAGTTTTGCTCAAACCACAGTCTATTCAAATGGAGAAGGGTTGCCATTCATGTGCCCTGGTATGACTAAATATCCGAACGCTATGGGACCTTGATTTTCAGTCATGCTTGACTCATTTCATGGGATTCATTCGTCATTTATCAGCACGCCTCCCTCATCCCGACTCCCCTTCCCCTTCCAACCCTATCGACGTACATTTGAGACGGGAGAGAGTAGGGACTTGAGGCGGAAATTGGGGACCCTAGGAGGGAGTAGGGGTGTAAGACGGGGATGAGGGACTCCAGCAGTGTACTAGCCAAATTTCGTCGTCACCTGGCTCACTCTGGTCCGCTCTTGGCAATTCGTAGTCTGCACTTTTTTTTTCGTATTTCTTGTTCAATCACAGTCGAAACTGGTGGTGGTAAGCGTGCTCGCGAAATACTCGCTATTGAACCACGCCGTCGACTATGGGAGAAAGATTTTTTCCCGGTGCAACTGAGCAGTTAGACTTTTTTAGTGACGACATTCGAAGGCCATGCTCCTCAGTTGGCTGTTTCCGTGGCGCAGCTGGCAGATTTGGAGAGAGCCCTCCAGTCAAGCTATCTGGCATCGGTTGGCGACAGATTCCGCAAAATTGTTGTTACTTAAGAAGTTTTTATTAATGAGCGAATTTCAACTTTTTTGCTCTTAATTTTTTGAAAACCTGTAGTCGTCTATTCGTTTTTACTATAATGATTTTTGGGAATGTGATTTCGTTTTGTTCAAATGCTTTGCAAGTCAGTACTTAGAGTCTATTATTGTACGGGATTCATTGTTGGTATTTGAAATTCCAATTTCTCTTATTGCTTTTGCTTTGTTAAACGTTTACCTGTGAAACTTCTGTTGTTCTTATTTTTTGAAGTAAGGTTGGTAAATACTTAAAACTGTTGTGCATTGACTGCATGTGTACTTAGAAGCTTCTACAACTCTGTAGAAGAAAAATGATAGAAAAACGTGCGAAAGTGCAGGCTGTTTATTTACAGAACTTGGGATGGGGCTGAAGCGCCTCTCTGGAACTGCAAAGAAGGAGATTCTTTGGGAATTTGGGTACCCGACAGGAGGTCCAACGTGCGGCGAGAAGGCAGAGACACAGGCCGCTCAGCGGATGAGTCGCAGTGCCTTCTGTAGCAATTTAGCGTCAAGTTGAATAGAATGTGCTATAGTACCCTCCCCTTCAAAAAACGAGAAAGTGTCGGGTGCAGACCATGTACCATAGCTGACGACGGCCGCGAATGACGGTTGCCAACTGCCACGTTTTAGCGGCGGTTGTCAGTTGTGCTATATGGTCCGCTCCCGACACTTTCTCGTTTTATGAAGTGGAGTATTAGGTTGTCGCGAAAGTCTTTGCGCATTTTCTTTTTCATCTTGAAAAATCTTTGGGAACCATTTTGAAACACTCATTGTAAGACGTGTGTGAACGGTAGTCAGTGGTCTCTACAGAGCAGTTCTGCCGTGGCATTTCACCGCGGTTACAGCTGAGAAAATCGTCTTTCACTGATAGTATGTTTGACTGCTCCAGCTCTTGTTAACCCAGAAAGTGTGTGGGCGGATGCGAGTCGGTGAGAAACCCAGTTGTTGCAATGGACCTTCTAGTTGTCTTCCACACCATTGCATTTATTTGTCTGCCGAAGCCCAAATAGTTGAGAAAAAATAACAAATGTGGTGGGCCTGCTACACTGAATGGCGACCGTATTCTGAAGCTGTAAGGAAAGAACCCTCTGTGTAATGCATGGTAACTGTCAGTGCATTCCTCGCGTTATCAGAGCGCAGTAGCGGTTCCTCATTGCCGCCTTGAAAAGGAGAGGAATTATGGCGAAACAATATTTCGCGATATGACTGACCACAGGTTATTGAAACGATGAAATTTTGAGTAGACATTTTGAATTATCGCCTGCGTCGCATTTGATCCGACAACTTTGCTGTTGGTAACAGGAAGTGGGGTCTTCATGTTAACCATACACGAAAGCACCACTGGCTCGGACTTGTACAACCAAAGATTCGAACGCCGATTCCAGCACTGCAACCTGGGAGGCAACTTCCAGGGCTTGTGGAGCTGCAAACGCTTTGCTTACCATGAGCTGCTGCCAACGAGGTCCACTGGTGTTGATGACCAATAATGTTGCCAAGTGGTTGGGCTCGCCGGTACTACTCTTAGAAAACATGGAAAAGTTTGCTTTATCTCCTCAATGCTAATCCTCGAAATACGAAGAAGGCCCATCAAAAGTCTCCAAGCTTTTCATGGGAGGTTCTGAGCCGCCCTGATTTTTCAGCAAACCTGTAGCCGTCAGACTACCATCAGCCTCTGTTGCTATCTAACCAACCAAGACAGCGGTGGTCCGATGACCCGAACCTATTCAGAGTGGACTTCTTCAGGTTTTCGGCCTCAAAAGCTCAGTATTTCTGAACAACCAGCGGCCAGACGCTTCCTGTTGAAAGGCATCGTTTTGTCGATTATGGTGCTCTATGTAGTCATCAATTGTTGGCAGCATCAAAGAAGAAAAATGGATTGGAAAAAATGTTGACAAATGCGCAAAGACTTTCGCGACAACCTAATATATGTCCCACATCGCCTACTCCGCGATGCGACTCATCCCTTGACCCGTCGCGTCTCCGCTTTCGACGACGGACGTCCTGTCGTGCTCTCGAATTCGCTTTCGAAAATATCAATCGGGCAAGATAGGAAATGTGGTAAGCTTATGTGGGAAGCACGAAAAGTAATTATGAGAACGTTCGATCGGTAGGTAACCAAGGGGAACAGGCGGTGGAAATCGCTCTGACAATCCGAGGGATCGAATCCTGTCCCAGCCAGAAACAAAACGGTCCATTAGTTTTTAGGATGTTGCAGATTGTATCTCTGATGAAGTAAAAGAACGGATAGAAATGGATTAGTTCACGGCGCGATACGTTAGTTCATAAATATATCAAGAACACGGGTAAGACGCGTCATCGAAAGGAATTTCCAGTTCCAAGCATTCTGTTTTTCCAATAGTTTCATCGAAAACCACTCTGTTACACCTGCTCCAGCACAAAGTGAAAGAAAATGCAGTTATGGCGAAGTACCAGATGCAAAATTGTTTCCGACAGCTGTCGTTCGGAACCTGGCATTTTAGGTGCGATCTTGTCAACAAGCTCGCTTTTTCCTGGGATGTTTTCGTTCGCTTTCGAGATTTTCCTGAGTCATCGTTTGACAATCTCTATTTTTGTCATCCTTTTTCAAGGAAAGTCTCAAAACGTTATCCATACAAAAACTAACTTTTGTAGTACAGCTTCGACTCTCGCTTGGGGCGAAGAGTTTTGCCCAGCATTTCTATGATAACTGTCCCTTAGATCGCCGTCATACTCGACGATCTTGCTTTCAGAAAGTCCTGAATGGTTGAGTAAGGCTAGTTTTGGTTCTCTTGAGGGTCATTGGTTGTTGATCTATTTGCATTTGCGAAAGAAAACTTGCAGCGCAGTCGGGACAATTTCTTTCCAAAGAAAAAAAAAATACTTAAAGGCACATTCCGCGATTATCCAGATTGTAGTTGTTGCACAAAATAAAAGTAAAGGTGCAGAGTGAAGACTTCGTGCGCAAACAAAAATTCAAAAAAAGACCGAAAGCACTGAAATGGACTTCTATAAACGGTGGACGAATCTGCAGGCAAACGCCTGCAAGCATTACAAGCCTCGGCTGGAGAAGGGGCAGAGAGGCGATGGAGCACAGGAGCAAGCGAGATTCAGACACCGAAGTATTCGCCGCGGTGGACGTGTATAGATACTTGGGGTGCAAGTCTGACCGTTAGCCCCTTTGTAATGTGTTTTGATTGGCGGAAGTGGGTATCAGGATTTCTGTCAACCCTAAGGCTAGGCAATTTAACGTTTTGTAGTGCTCTCTGGAGGCTCTCACACTTGCACACTATTATAGCATTTTTTCTTTACTTCCTTGGAAAAGCTTAGTTCCTGTGCTGCAAACACGATGCTTTTCCATCTATCAACTCACCCTTTAGTTGACGGAAGCCCTGCAGCCGCGGAAATGCGCCTACTTCTGTGTTTGCTCATTCTACAGAATTTATTTCAGTAAAGCTGGTCGATTACGTTGCCTTCAAATCAGCTTGGGGAGAAGGTGAATCCGAAGGTTGCTACAATTTTCTAGCATATAACTACTTGTTGTTGCCGGCAGTCATTCCATAAATAGAGCTGCTTTTATACTTTGCGCGTTGCGGACGTGCGGACACAGCGGACCGCCGAAGTGTGTTAACACGCGTACTGGCGCATGGCGCGTACTTGGCACACAGTCGCTACCTTTCTGTCGACCAATGATTTCAAAAACATTCTGTATACTATCAGATATTCTGCGTACCGTATTGCTTTCGCATGTGCTTTTCTGAAGTTTTCTTTTTTGAATGAATTATTACTTCTCAGTAATCTTCGAATGATAAGCGTCGTGCAGTTGCGTGCGAAGATGTCGGTGAGCCTCTAAGTGCGTATTAGTGCGCAAAATTGATAATTCACATGAAAGCGAGAAAGACTTGTGCTAGAAGAACACGAGCGAAAGCAACACGGCTCGTTACATCTAAAAATAAACAGAATGTATTGAAATAAAATTTATCGTTTGAAACGTACCGATTTTGCGCCATGCACGTGCCATGTGCGGTGGGCATGTTGACGCGCTTCGCAGTGCACGTACTGTCCGCACCGTCCGCACGTCCGAACGTCTGCAAGGGCGCAAGAAATGAAAGCAGCCTAAGCGCTGTTCACGCTGACGAGTGGAGGAAGCAGCTTTCCTGTTTCTGCTTTTGGGCTGAGGAATAAACGGCGCATGCAGTTCATGTTGATCAGGATGACTTTATTGGGTTGTGCCGTGCATTTGATTCCCATAAAAATCCCAGTGGATTCTGATTAGGCGTCTAAATTGTTTAATTCAAGGCAGTGCGGCAGCTATGCTGGTGAATGACGGATTTGTCTTCTGTGATGAATCTAGTACCAATCAGGGTGGATAACGGTCGAGGAATTCCTTGACAAGGGGTCGTACTGCTACTTGTCAGGATGGGTCATGGGGGGTCGTACCTTTGAAAGTCGGCAGCGAGCGCATCAGTGGCATTGTGGTGCAAATAGAAGGAAGAGTGTGTAGCGCAGCAGAAAACGAGGATGTGTGAGAAAACGTTATATTATATAACATATTCTTTGCGCGCTCTTAATACCTCGCTGAGAGTGATTCTGTTGGAAGGAAAGCTGTCGCAAAAACGATACTGGTGAAGGAAAGCTCGTGGCAAAAAAAAGGGATTTCCCGCTTATAACCGGTACGAGATGTGTTTACTACAATACAGATTCTGTCAATAGGTCATCATATAACACCTTTCAGTCGAGTGTACCGCTTTGAGTGATGGTTGGATAATGGCGAATACCGAGACGGAAGCGGGGATGTCGATTGTCCCTTTTCAGGTCACCTACGCTGGAAGGATGTAGTCTAGATATAATTCGAGTGTTGCCTATGAAGCATTTTGCAACGGTGAGGGAGGAAGCGACTTTTTGAGCGGTCAAAGATGGTCCTCGATGGATCCTTGACGCAAATTTCTCCTCAATTAAAAAACTTGGAAAGAAGTAATTAGACTATCGGAAAGCGCTATCCTTCCGCTTTCCAAAACTATCCATACTTTTTCGATCGCCCAAGAAGTTAGAGAGATATCGTCTTTTAAGGGGCAAAAGCTCGCATGAAAATGTCACCGTCTTCGACGCTGACTCGATGAAATTTGGAAGACCTTATTTCTTTGCATGGGAGGCTTTCAAAGCAATTTCAATATTGCTTGGCAGTAGCGGGCCTAGCTCTATTCAACCCGACCGGGTGCTACTCAGAAGGTTCGAAAACTGGGGAATCGAACCTTTTCATTTAGGGTGAACATTCCGGTGGTTCTGAGCGGGGTATCAGCAAATCTGACCCAGAGACAAACCGCGCAAAAGCTGTCGCTGAATCGGCCTCTGATCGATACAGGCTGTTGTGATGCTCTTCTATGAACTCCTCAAACATTCGCATTGGCATGGACAACTCTGTGTGATTGCAAAAACTCTCCGGTCGGGAATTGAACCAGGGACTCGCTTGTGACAGACGCGGATACCCACCACTGAACTACCGCTACACTCCGTTCATGGAAGAGAATCAAAATAGGAGAGGACGTGCCAAGACTTCAATTTTAGTGTGATGGAGGAGGGTCGTACTTCTGCGACCACGTTCGACACGATTTTCACCCTGGTACCAATTAGCCGCCCTCACACGGTAGAATTACTCACCTTGCTTGAGCGACATTCTTTTCGAACCATTCGCTTGGTAGCGACACCACTTGCTTCTAGCGTACCTCTGCTAGGCGAAGCTCATGCTCGATTAATGGTCTCTGCAGCTTGCGAGGAAACTCAACCCACGCAAACCGTTCCATACATTTACTTTATCCCATGAGCATTGATTCGCTGGAATACTTCTCAAGAATTTATGCTGAACTAGGGAGGGATGTATAGGAGCATGGTCGAGCCCCATAGGGAGTTCTTCCGCTAATGGCAAGGATTCATTGTTCTTTAAAGGACGATTCCGAATGAAAAGAAGCGGCTCAAAAACAACGGTCGGAAAAAGACAAGCAGCCTATGCCGTCTGCTTATCTCAAAAGAGATGAATCGGGCACTTCGATTTTGCTCTTGATAATGAATCTTTCTCCTGAACTGCTCACGAAAGTTTTCATGATAGAGCGCTCTATACTGCAATTCTTTGCATCGAAAGCTTGTGCTACAAATGTATTGGAAGGTCCGAAAAACAGCGTCTTTTTTCTTCGATTGGAAATTGTTCCTCGGAATCATTAGATCCCATGCTTTCTCATAATGTTTTACAACATTTTAGGGAAAATGCCCGCTCTAAAGAGTATTCATACCTCTTCTATCTCAATGTGAACTGATTGAATTACAGGCTTGCGAAGTGGGAGGTACAGTAGACGAAAAGTTGCCAAACGGCAACTAACTCAAGCCCAAAGTTCCTGGTATGTAAGAGCTTTCAGTTGTGAAAATATGGGTGCGGAGTGGTCCGAAACTGGGAGAGTAAGCTGGAGAACCCTTGGGTAAAAGTATAATTAGGACTGGCTTATCCTTATAGTATGATTCCGATAGAATCTAAGGTTTAAGTAAAAGTAGCCCAGTCAGTGATAATGACGACATCACCCCAATAAAAATTTCCCTCGAAAACGCTGAAAAATAATCAGTGATATTTCTCGTATTCAGTTACCACTGAACTTGAACGTTTCGTCACTTTTCAAAGTCTCGGGTGAAAATTTTCGTGTGTAGACTCAACAAGGTAACGGTCAACCATCGACTCCAAAAATTTCTAAAAGAGAAGGACAGCGCAGA
>KZ344988.1:312989-325966 GCA_002352805.1 Teladorsagia circumcincta
CACGCTGTCGTCAAGGTGTTAAAGCCAGTTTGAACGTCCAATGCTGCACAGTTTCAGTCTCTCTACGTGATCAATGATCCTTTCGTTTTGCAGCAATGGCCTCTAATAGGACTCCTGTCTTCAGAGAATAAAAATACCCCTACCCTTATTCGTGACTTATGAGGGACGACTGATTATGGATCGTATCAAGGCGAACTGGGCACTATTTAACCTTTGCTGAACCACTCCTCTGAGCCGGCTTTTATCGAAATTTTTTCAAGACTGAGCATTTGGCTAGAAAGTGGCTCCAAGGGTAGTTCAATCCATGAAACACAAAAATCACATTCATTCAACGTGAACACGCCTAGCGCCTTCGTCACAAGTGCCCGCGTAAAATCGCGCCAGAACACCGGAGAAGCTGCCCTGAGCCCTAGGGCAGCTTCGGTGAGCGTGGGTTTGTGGGGTTGTTACTCCGCAACGCGAAATGTTCGTGACTGCGACAGAAACATCGTAATTCATGCTCATTTCCGGTGCTCACCGTATCTAAACGGCTTAAGCCCATCATTTCAGAGCACCAGTCCTTACGTACAGTAGCGCTCAAAAGTCTTCGGTGGAATACTTTTTCAACCGCGAAAACTATGGAAAAACTATGAAAAGGGGTAGAGAAACCTTCGTCACAAAAAGTGCCAGAAATATGGACGAGAAACTCTCCAAATTTGGAGGAAAATTGAGGTGGTTTCCCCAGCAGACAGTGAATTCAATGACTGATTCCATACATGGGCCTATCAAGGTTAGTGTTACTCCGGAAGGTAGCCAACAAAGTATTGAAGCTGCTAAATGTTTTATATCAAAAAGACGATTGTTTCGTGGGATTCTGAGCTTTTACAAAAGTTTCAAGTTTACATGGAATTTGGTGATACACGGGAATTTCTGATGGAATAATTGTTTCGTTCTTACTCTTCCTCCTCTTCAGCTGTAACTTCCCTGATAAGTGAAGGGGGCTTGTCTCCAAAACGTACAAAAATTTGAACTGTTTTGATAATGCAGGAAAAAAAGTTACGGTCGAAAAAGTATTCCACCGAAGACTTTTGAGCGCCACTGTACATACATTTTGCGCCTACAGTACGAAAATGCGGCGTGTCTATCCCAAATGCATGGAACCGGTGACGGCTCACATTTGACGTAAAGTGACACAACTTGATTATTGGGCGTGAAAGCGTTTGTTGTAGGTCTCCTGCACTTTACCCGGCCGAGATTGACCCCAGCCAGATGTCCTAAAAACCACGACGAGTCACAGTTCAGATCATGCGACTCACAGGCGTATTCCGACCTCAGTACCCCTCCAAGAACGCCTCATGATCAATCAATCATTGATAAATGAACAGCTACTTCCACACTTTTACATATCTGCCCACATACCCAAACAAACATTTGCTTGTAAATTTTATAACAACAAGATATCAACATCAGTTCGAGATCAACCAATAATGTAAAGAAACAGCGTCAAAGCACAACGGATAAGGTGGATATAAGTGGATGAGTCTACTTCAATGGCTTTACAAATGAATAAGTTAAAGTCTATTTATCGTAGTTCGGAAATAAACCCGCTTGTCCACCTACAGCGGGAATACGGACGATGCGTATGCCGTAGGAGTCCTCAGCAGGAGGAGTTTTCCTGAGCATGTCAGCAGAGACTCCAGTAGCAATGCTGGATAGATTGTAGAGTTTCGAAGTGAATAGTGGAGTCCTATCTCTGCTTCGCCTTATTCTTCGCCTTACACTTTAAAGAGCTGAACAGGTCGCTGAAAAAAATGTCCATGAATTACTCGACGTTTGTGGCAGTATATCGAAAATAGGGGACAATTAGGTTGGATAGTATCTAAAAAGACCCTATGAGCCCATTGATAATGATAAAAATGAGGCTCACCATAAGAGACTACTCCGTTTCCGCAATACAGGCCGAGAACGAGGCGATCGGGTCTGGACATAGGCGATGACGATCAAATGCAACATGTGATTGGGAATGGAACCTTGGAAGAGACTGTGGCTGAACACGCGGCGATTCTAGCACCTCCTCCAACTTTGCCGCACACATCGAGTACAATTTCCCCAACAGCTGTGCTGACATCGAGACATGACTTGTTCTCAGTGTGAAAACACGTCGTTAAACTATAAATCAAATGCACTTTGTTGGTGATTTATGGTGTTCTTTTGTTCCTTGAGGTCTACTGAAACTCATGTGGAACCCAGACGCATGTTGGCAAGTGTCGAGGGTAAAGTCATTACAATAACAGATCCAGTAGAGTAATCAGACAATGCTGTACAGAAATGCTGTGCTAAAATGCACAGTGACGGTGAGCAGATGGACTGGATGCTGTGGAAAGCAACAGCAAAACTTGAAGTAGAAAAGGATTCGGTGTTGATCACTCCCTACGCCACACATTCTTCAAGAGCATAGAGGTATTTGGATGTAGTTTGGCCCATGCAGTGACTTACGAGGATCAGCTTGCGTACAAGCCAGTATTTACTTATCCCTCCATACCACGGAGAGGTGGAAGGCTTAGTTGACTTCGGCGCGTACGATTCAGGATTTGAACGCCTGAACGTGCACATGGTGAGCAGCAGTACTTGCCTCAACACCACTTCCACCCTGTGAATACTTAATTACTGCCGAAAGCAGCAACTGTCTGAAGCTCCACAGCTACCGACACGGGCGGTTGCGTGTTGGTCCTACCACCAGGGGTGTCGCGATTCCAAAAATGAATCCATCTGCCGTTCATGGCATGGCTGCTGATTAAGAAGTCACTATCTCATGGCGTACTCCTCTTTGTTGTGCCTTAAGGTGTCAATCAGAAACTGTACTATCACGGAGAGCAGGAATGGCACAAATTACATTACATAGAAAAGGAAAATGTGCAAAAAAGGAGAATGAACAAAGTAGAATGGAGTGAAAGGAAAAGAAAAACAAATATTCTCGATGTAGAGACACATCCCAAGATCAGAATGGTGGGACCATTTCGCCCCGAGAAGAAATGGAGAGGTACGGATTGGATGGTCGGTGGAAGGAAAGGAAAAGAAACTCTATGAAGCATCTGAAAAGGGCCTTTCCCTTTTTCGCAGTGGTTGATGAGCCTAGAGGCAGACCAAGATTGGAGGAACTTCATATCTAAGGCAAAATCATATTTACATTCCATTCTTTCATAGATACATGCCTTCCGCTGGGATAAGGGGCACAAACTGCGAGCGAGACTAAAGCAACAACACATTCCGAATGGTAAAAAGCAGAAGCGCTGCTTACCAGAGGGCTTTAAAATCTGCTAGCGCCCCCATAACTTGTTTTCGAGTTGTGAATATGACACTAGCTCTGCAGGTACGGACTCACATCATCATTCACGGAAATTTGTTTCGCTAGATCTTATCGTGAAGTCTGCCTTTGAATGTCTCAATAATAGTTTTCGACACAGCTTGTACCAAGGCTGTACCGTTGACTCTGGTAAAAATTGCGTACAGAATGAGAAGACTCGGAGCTGTCTTGAAAAGCGCTTTGATGCTCAAAACTTTCTTTATGAAACAGGTTTTGATCTTACCCCTCAGAGCGAGACGACTCGCATCACGCAACATCGCTTTTCAGTAGCAATTTCACCTTGCCACGCGAACAAAATTTCGATGAGAACGGTGCCAAATGGGCCTCACAGAGTAATACTTACCCATTTGAGGAGGCAAGCAGTCAAATCTTTATTTACTTATTAATAGAAATTATTTATGTTGTTGAAATAAAACAAAGGGAACGGTAACAGTGGACAACTTTCAAGTCATGGATAAATTCAATGGTCTTATATGATAATTACACTTTCCAGAAGCCGTCATACTTCGAGATATGTCTGGTTTTGTTAATGATACTGATGGCTGTGACGTCAGCGTTATTAATTCTCGGGATTCACAAACATGACATCAATCTGATGTACCCAACGATAGCAGCACGACTATTCCTCATAATTTTCGTTCAAGTCAGTCATTCATTTCTTACGGGCTTCTGAATAATGTTTCTTAACGGGCCTCTAAATAATTGCGTCCAAGAAGTTCACACATAAAAAGCAACTGAGGGTTCAGAGATGCTGTTGCACATAAACAGTTTACAGTAGTAATTCTGGTGGGCAGACTGTGCGTGGCGTTTTCAAAAGAAATTCTTCGTGACGAAAAAGTCATAACAATAATTTTTCTTTCCTCTCTGAATGGAAAGCTTGTCAACTAAAAGCCCTGGGGTGTTTGAGGCCAACTCTGCTACCGTACCATCAGATTAATCCACTGGAACGCTGAATTTCTCTTGAAAGCGGAGGACACTGAGTAAGAGGGTGGGGTGGGGGAGCGGAGGGAGGAATTTCCCGCTGGAAAGAAGGGTTGTTAATGGGAATTACCGATGATTCTAAGATGCACCTACTTCCGTTAGTACTCCACTCAGAGGGGCCCGATACCTCCTTCCACACTCTCCACAGCTGGTATAGGATTTGTGCGCAAGGATACCTATCTTTACATTAATTACTTTTACTTTAAGGTTTTCGGTGTATCTACGGTTGTGGCACCGCAACAAACTACGTCACGGTGGGAGAAGCCTCCACAACTAGAAGAGGTAATCGTTTATTGTTATTTCAGTCCATTTGCTCGGAAATAAAAACGGAGACATGAGACCCATGTACGCCGGCTAGCCACTGTAGGCTTGTCAGTATCATGCACACCCTTCACAAAACAGCAGTTCTTGGTCTACCCGAGAGCGTGGCGCGCTTATTCTTAGCGCACTTCCGTTTTTGCGAAACCCATAGATGAATGGCCTCTACAAGATCAACCTTTCCTGAGGAAAAGCTCGGAAATTCATTGTTGTCGCTTATGTCGTTAGAGGAGACATTAAAGTGAACCACATACAGTAGGTAGGACTGGGCTTTAAGAAGAGGAAAGGATCCTGGAAGAAGATTCGGGCAACCTTTATTCTAACTGACCTTTTTCCTTTTCCCTGGGCTTAGTTCTAGTGTCACTATCACTCACCAGCGGTTTTTGAATGCTCTGTTTGTATATCCCGCTAGGGACAGAGCGCCCTATTGTTTTTTTTTTCATAAACTGACCCTCGAATTTCTCCAAACATGATATTATACAACCAACCTAGCATAAATACATGATTTCCCATGCATAATGATAGAACGTCTAGGAAACTTCATCGATTTAGGGAAAAGAAAACGACAAAGAGCACAATGTCGCACTGCGATTGGTGGCTCTTGTCTTCGCTATGTTGTTCATTACCGTATTCGTTTTCTACTGTATCTATCTAGTGGTACGGTGCATACAGTACGAACGATGCTATTCTCGGCTCAAGGAACGTCGAGAATCCTTCATCCAGGCTTCTATGATTGGTATGTAATCACGGCCCATGGATGAGGCACATGAAGCTCATACGTAATTTGATTCAATTTCAAGGTTCTTTCCGATTTCAGATCCCAATGCTAGCTCTCGTCGGGCGTCATCACTGGGTGGAACGATTGATCCAGAAGCTCGAAGTCGTTGAATGATGGTGCCTTCAACTTCATCTCACTCAGCTGATGCAATCGCTCGCGCATCCTGGTCATGTATAAATGGGGCAGAGCACAGGATTTTATGTAACCTTTTCCAGTGTGGCTGCATCTATACTCGGCGACTTTTCATGTAGTGGCTCACACAGCAGCTACGCTTTAATCGGAGCTAAGCAACGCTAATAAGTAGACAGAGTAGTGCCGACTTCACTGGCGCCGCCCATCCTCTGTCTGCTGACTTAAAGCAACGCCCCCAGGTCAAATTTGTGGGTTCACAGCGGTCGACAATGAAGTTGTTGATGCCAGTTGACTAAAAATGAAAAAAAGAAACAAGAAAACCTCCGACGAAACCATTAACAAGTATCCGCTCCACATAGGGAAGGGGCGGGCCGGACGAGTTGTACGAGTTCGCTTCCATGGCTCCACTCACCCACGCGTGTTTGAACTAGCCGTGACGCCGTGATACCTAATTTTCGAGCCTCGACAGTGGTATTATATCTACGATATTCGTGGGCCACTTTATCCCACCCACTTGGTAGGTTCTCCGACACGACTTCTGCTGAGGGTGTTGCTTCAATATGCTGTTCAGTAAAGCGCTGACGACAGATCGCAGTGATAACTGAGCATCTTTCCCATTTTCGCCGAGTATAGACCCAGCCCAAAATGACAGTTTCTGTAAGACTGCAAAACAGGAAATCAGCCTCATGTAGTTATACGTATGTAGTAGTACCACGAGCACTAGTCTACATTGTAGTGCTGGATAGAACCTAAAATCATCTGACTTCTCCGCTTTCTTGATACCGAAACCTCTCAAGTTTTCATCGAATAGATAGCCACAGCCAAAATGGAGAGATATCTAACTCCATTCAGGAGCCTTATACTTTCGCGGACTCCAACAAACCTTTCTATAATAAGTACATGTTTTGTATTCTTACAATATGCAGTGATCTTATGCGTTATTATGATTTCTCAAACTCAGTGTGCAATAAGTGTGCCTCTAGTGATGCCTTTAACGATCATACATATTTGTCATTGTGTACATAACATATGTATAGTATACCTGTCATGATTTTGCAATCAATATAATCAATAAAATCAAATACCGCTCAGCTCTGCCTCATTTGGTTTTTCTCCAAATGGCTGAAGGCGTGGGAAACGCTCTGTTGAAAAATATGAAAAATTTATACCCTTCCAAGGGCATATTCGCGTAGCAAAAGCCAAAAATAATACTTCGCGGGTGTTCTCGGGTAATCCTTTGGTAGATCTTTGATTTGGTTTGACGATGCCTGAACACTCCCCGAGCTGAGGTGGGTACGTAATTCTATCATTGTCTACCGCTTCCGGAATCACATACCCATGATCACGACTAGGGATTGCGTCCCTGATCGCTCGCCCTTAAAGCAGCAGTCTCAGCAGGGTCTTAAAAATTCTATGCTATGGGTTGGAAATGATGCGCTAGCCCTAATCAAGACCATAGGAAGTGTCACTAACCAAAAACCGCAAAGGAAGCCGCAAAGAAGCCAGGAAGACGTCGTTGACAGGGGCGTTCGCAAATGTCGTAGGAAACGCCCACTTGCCAACCATGTGTGGCTGCAGGTCCTTGCGCGATACTAATCAATATCCCGCATTTCAAAATCAATGCCGCGTCATTTTCCTTGGTTTTACTTTCTTATTTCATTTGATTGTTGTATTTCTATTTCTGTACTTAAGCATATGTCTCTAACTGTATTAGGGCAAATGCGGTTGCAGCCGCATTTCTTGCCGGCACGAGCCAGCAAGAAATGCCGGCGAAGCAAGCTAGTTCGGACAACTCGTCCACCAAGTGGGACCTGTTTCGCCGGCGACTTTCTTCGTTTTTTCTTTTTACCGGTCAACCCCCCCCCCCTACAACTTCATTACCGACCGCTCTACCCCTCGTATTCGTTCTGAGACTGTTGCTCTAATGTGCACTCTCGAACGTTCTGCCCACACCTCCAACCCAAATGTGCCTTTAAAAACAACGAGGCCCACAGATTTTGTACGTACTCTGAAAATTGAAAAAAAAGTTCAAAATTTATTTTGATGACCAGACCTGGACAAAACTAGAGATCAATAACAAATTGGCACAGCGCTACCAGATAAGAATGACTAGTAGATAAGCTAGGGTACAAATGAACATACTCGCAAACCAGAGATCGCAGAAAAGGAGACAAAGAGGGAAACAAGCCAAGATTTCGGACTCACACTCAAGTGAACGGCAACCACATGGCATGCATCGTTGTACCAAATATTAAGTAAACCATGAGATAAAGATACAAGAGAAACTCTGGGAGTCCTCTTCGGCAGAAGTAGGTCAGGAACGGTAGAGGCTGCGGTACAAATAGATCCGAAAGCCGCACCTAAAAAGTTTATGTTCACAGATCGTGTGGAAAATGCCAATGAAGACTAGTATTACAAAATATCGATTCAGCACTCTATGACTCATTCCAATAAAACCGTGGTAGCCTCTGAATAAAGTTCAACGATAGGGTCGGATGTCGAGGAAGGGTTAATATACTTAGTCGAGGAGCTGGCGGGCGACTACGGACACGGGACGATGCGCGTTCCACAGCGAGTGTAACGCCCCAGCGGCATAGCAGGGCCATTCCCGCGCCACTCGCGTCGCGGCACGTCCACCCTTTTGCTGCTTGACTCTGGCCATTTAGCAGAGAGAGCGTTAACGCTAAAGAGGGCGTCATGAGGGACGTTCTAAGTGACAATCTGTGACAATCAATGGACAAAGAAAGGGACCCATTTCTCGAGTTGTGTGTCGTTTTATTATCTATTCTTCATTCCTGCACCAATGATCTCCTCCGTCTTCATTTCTAGTGGGCTACCTATTCATTATAAGCTTCGCCTTCAACGAAGAAAAGACGAAGATGTGAACATAGATCAATCCCTAGATAAAAAGTGTACTCTCCATATGCCCCTTCCATTCGAAGCAACAGTCCCAGCAGGGTTCTTATCTTCTACGCATGGTGCGGAACGATGCGCTAGCCCTAGTCAAGTACATAAGAAGTGCGGCTGAACAAAAACTTCATCTTGGAAAGCCGCTAGAAAAGGAGCTGAACGGTTTTGAATTGCGAGTCGACCGAGGAGATTGCAGCCGGTTCACAACCACGCCCACTTCGAAGCCGTTAAGCTCCCTTTCCAGCGGCTTTCCATTTGGGGTTCTTTGTTCATTAACCTTCCTATGTTCTTGACTAGGGCTAGCGCATCGTTTCCCACCATTAGTGGTGGAAGGTAAAAACCCTGCTGGGACTATTGCTTTAATATCGCAGTGTGGATGTAATGTGTACCCCGGCTTCGTTGTGACTTATGGGTGCCCTAAGAACCAATTTGACAATTTTTTCTACCAAAAGAATTCAATCTACAACTCCATAAAATGGGAGAAAGGGTTCTCTCCCAAAAACATACCTAAAACCGTACAAGTGTCTAAAGTCTCTTGATTACAGCTCCGCGTATCGTCGCGTAATACAGCAGTGTCTAGATTCAGTTTTGAGCGTCACGAGTCGCGTTCGCTCAAAGCTGAGTCTAGACACTGCTGTACCAACTGCCGAGAAGAACGTAATTACCTGGGGTGTGATGTCAGATATCCAACGTGCAAGGACGAGATAAGGAAAAGGAGAACTGGAGAACAGCATCCGCGTTAGAACCTGTGGAGTAAGAACCAAAATAGTGAAAATACAGCAGTATTATACGAAAGATTGAGGACAACATACCTCCGCATTATATACAAACAATGCTCCAAGCGCCATGAATATCGCATGGAGGGTATACGGCACATGATCGCCCCCCTCAGCGAGGAGATGCCATAACGATCTGAAAGCAAAAATGGATCATGTAACAAAACGGGGGGCTCCCCTTCCTTGGCTCAGGAATAAAGTGAAGGATGAGGTGGACGAGGTGTCTGAACTTGCCATCATTAAGTGCGCCCCAAATGCAATTGCTGGCAATTACATTCCTAGACATCACTATTCAATGTTAGCAATGTCGTGTTCAGAGGTTCAACACATTCAGTAAAACCACACTGCTTCATTATCGGTGCAGTCGCAAGGCACCACATTGACTGCTTCAAAGGACCGAGTTCAAATAGCCCCTGTGGTCCCAAAACGACCGCAAATGCCTGCGCAGCCAATCACACGCTCTCAAGGATGACCAAAGGGTGGCGCGTGCATAATCTGTACGCTCCTCTTCCTCCGACAGTGATCGTCTGATCTAGCGACGCTTGGAGGTAAGTTTTTGGTCAGCTTCTCTTCATGTGTGCTTGTCTAGGGTTAGCGTATCACCCCAAACCATTAGCACCGAATTTTTAGAACCCTACTGTGGCTGTTGCTATAATCCTCAAAACCTACCTTTTCGATTTTACTCGTTGCCACGTTTGCCGCGCGCCGAAGACAACCAAATAGAGTGCCGGTGCAGCCATGAGAAAACATGGTATCTTCCGCAGTTGCCAGTATCCAAATAATGACACGTGCCAGTATTTCGATTGTATTGATGCGTAGAACGGCGGAAACACCGATGACGTCACACTGAAAATTAGTTTGAACGTCTAATCGTGACATTTGCCGTTTAGTCGTCACCAGTTGGGCTTGCTGTTCTAACAGCCCTCACAATCGTTAACATTGTGATTGACACTATGTTGAACCTCTGGCTTGGGCTCAGGTTCAAGCTTGCTGCAAGCAGATCAGGAGGTGTAATGAGAGGTGATCCGATCTGACCGAGAGAGCTAATATACACCCATACTGATACACGTGTGTGCATTCCCTACGAGAGCTTGATGTTCGATATGGAAACCCTCCAGCACTGGATTATTGATTATAGAAAGAAAACTTACATCAACAGCAACACCTTGCGAGACGATAAGTCTGGTGATGAGCGCCATGCCCCCCCCCCCCCCCCCACTGTGTAGTGGAGTTTCCAATATTACAAGTTTTAGAGCCTTTTGAGTTCTTCGAAGTAGACTTTTGGTGCCTTTTATATTACACAACATTTCTTGACCTGTTCAGCAACAAAATCTAACCACCAAAATACCTACTTGCACCAGTCTATGACATCAGTTCGTCCAACTGTGACCAACTGATGCTCCGTGGCAAATCGTTGAAGAGTAGACGGAACACTAGATGCTGATGCTGAAATGGTTTGATGATAAATAAAGGAACACAGTTGCAGAAAGTGAAAAGCATGAGCATGTATACATTGACACTTCGAGGAAATTTTCTACTTTGAATAATTCGCAGAAGCTGAGAGAAAAAGAGAGACGTAACCAGACAACATTTTTTCAACTAGATTGACTATTTTCTCATGAAGATCAAAGTATCACTGTAAACACTTACACTGCGAGCAGAAAGCAATCTGCTGACGACGCCCATGGACAAATATTGGTAAAGCGATGGATAGCACAGCGAGGATCATACGCATAATGAAGGCCATTGCCTGGAATCACACGAGCTTCACAGTGCTTATTGAAGGTTGTTGATCAACAGAACGTAATTTCTGCATTAGAAAGCTATAAAAACTCGAAAAAAGCAAACTTTTGACGCAAGTGATGCTCAGTCTAAATGGTTCCAAATGGCACCCACCGGTGACTGTTATTGTCCCTCGCGACCCTTTTTTGAAGTAGGGTGAAGTTGTAAAAATCAGCAATTTTTGCTGAAGCTTTTCCCATGAGAGCCACCGGTGGATGCCATGGTCCCAAGTGAGCATCTTTGCGTCAGCCACCGGTGGCTGCCATTGTCCCGAATGGGTTAACACTGATTGTTCGAGAATCACCTTTCATTCACTTTTTACGAGATGCTCATGCAGAACGACATAGGTCATACGGTCATACGTGACATATTCACTGATGAAAATTGGATCATTTATATGAATAACTGACTTACACGAGAAACAATAACAGCCACAGGTCTTCGCAATACCACAAGACGCCGCCTGGGATGCTCATGATCCACATTGAGGATGAAATCAATCAAGCAAAAGAAGCCCACATATCCAATATTAATTAAACCATTAGATCTGGAAGCATACTTGATGATCAGTTACGTAAATTCACCATGTTCATCGATTTGCAGTGGTATTATTATTTCGTAACTTTATACTTCATCCGCGATCGCGTTCGAAGGACTTGTTGAAATGTTTCGCTGCGACCTTTCCAAACATTGGGAAACGATCGGAAGGGCGGCAAGTCCATTTTTCTCGAGCAGCCCCTTTTGGATGGAAATCAAATCAAAGGAGCGTAAGAAAACATTACTGGAGCTCTTAAGTCCTCGACAAGCGATCAAATAAGTGCGAGGGCAGAACCTGTCCAGTTCTAATGACCTCATGAAAGTTAGAAAACACGAAGTAATCGGCGTTGACCAACTCTTTTTTCAGGATGCGCCACGCATTTGACTTCTGTTCACAAGCGTTAAGGCCTCCTCTGATCATTTGGACTGCACAATGATATGCGGTGGCCAGCCAATGCACAAGCCAGTTTTTTTCTTCTCCCAGGCAAGAGTAGCTACTACCCCAAACCGAAGCATGGAAGTTTTGATGGGTGGACGGTCCTGAGTTTTGATTGGTGATGATCCTGGATCCGATGCGAAGACAGTGCGTGTTATGAGCAGCTTTACTTGTCACTGCACCACTTCCCTCTAATCATACAAATACACAAAACTCAAAGGAAACCGTCTTATAAGCTCGCAAAAAAGGTGAAGAAAGGCAGAAATTGATCAGGAAACGTACCGCGTCGCATAGGCGAGACCGAAGCAGAGAAGAGAGCCAAGATAGCGAATAAAAAACGACGGTCGGTCCTCTAGCAGTATGCATATGCCAGCAAAGGTTAACATGCAGTATAGCTAAACAGTACACAATGGGCTTCTTGGGAACAAAACTATCGCTCGAAACAATAGCGGTACAGTAATGACATTACCGTCACCGCGCTACCTCAAAACAACGAATGCAGTCTTAGAGAGGTTTTTATTCAAAGCTTCTCTTGTGAAGCCATCGCGTGTATTTCGTTCTCTCTGAACCCAACTAGGAGTGGTCCTCAATTCATCGATACCATTACAAATGTGGTGCACGCGCCTTCAGACATTGCGCAGAACCTACCTACGGAACCCCTAGATGACTGTTTGCACAAACACGAGCAGTTATCTTCTAAATAACAATCTGGTATGTTAGAAGGGCCTCTACTCGTTAAGCATTGTGAACCCAACAGTTCATTTAGCACATTCTGCGCGATCGAACTGATAGCCTTTATATTGTGCTAAACAGGGAGAGCGGTCAACAGAGTCGTCCAGGTGTCGCATCACCGTGTGCGGACGACTCTGTTGGCCGCTCCCCCTGTTTAGCACACCGTAGAGCTATCGTCGCGACGCGGCAACTTTCCGCTGGGCGCGGTATTTGTGAATTTGGCGGTTGGAGCAGTGAACTTCTTGCGATTCA
>KZ344988.1:378155-395941 GCA_002352805.1 Teladorsagia circumcincta
GACGATGTGTTCCTAGAAAACCGAGATATTGGCGATGACTCAAAGGTCATTTTCTGCGGCAAGAAAGGCTAGACTGGGATATCAGCGCGAGGATTAGTTTTCGATGGAGGTAGTATATTATCTGAAACTATGCGAAGTAGTCATGAAGCATTCAAAGGCAAAACGTGTATCACTGAAATCCGCAACCATTTGAACCTCAAATTCTGCAGACTTTTCCATACTGTGTACATTGGGCACTTGACCTCGGTACGTGATATATACTTAGTCGTGGCACTAGATATTGACGCACGTGTGACTGGGTGATTCTTTATCATCATTTTAGTATTTTAGCTGAATCACGAGCATAAAAAATACAGCTCATAGCCCTGTTTTCCATTTCTATTCGCTTGATTCCTTTCTCTTGAGTTCAAGTGTCTTCCTACTGTTTTCTGCCTATTTGGGGAATTCTGTTTATTTAGCCACTTTCTCTGACGACCGATATTATTCATATATCAACCGCCAAGTAATTTCTTGCTCGCTAGAGAGGCCACTCACCTTTCCAGTTTGCAACTGAATTGGCATATTATTCCCAGCCCTCCCCCAGCTCTTGCCATAGGACCACCAGTACTCTGTGTTCCTATTCGCCAGACAGTGAGCAGTACGACTACCTTCCATTGTTAAAGCACTCTTTTCTATGAGTGGCCGCGCTACTCTGTTTGGTGAATAGGAACACAGAGGACTGTCGGTCCCAAGACGCAACCCTTTTTTGTCCTCCAAAGCTGAGGAAGGATTGAATTAGAGGAGGGATATATCCCCCTGGGGAGGATTGAATACCGCCCACAGCGCTGCCCACAGTGTGAGGTACAATGTTCGCTGTAGGTGAAGGTAGAATAAGTGCAAGTAATTGATGATATTAACATCCGGAGTGACTGTGACATGGATGTACGACTTGTTTTAGGCTGATGTCAGAGTCTGCGACCCGTCGCAGGTTTCGCTGTTTTTCGCGATTTTCGCGACTTGCGCGATTTTCACGATTTGCGCGTAACCGCGATGGGATTGCAGGATTGGAAGTGCACCGATCAATACCGCGAGTGCTGTTAATCCTGTTTCGATTCTGCTGACAATGACGTTGATGGCGACTATTCGTGATTCTACTTGCTTTACGTTCAATGTCTATTAGCTCATTGAAATACTCATGATTCATTCCTTATTTTGTCCTAAAATTATGAGCAGTCGTCATTCACCCATCACTGTAAGCAGAAGCACTCGCGGTATTGATCGCAGCACTTCCAATCCTGCAATCCCATCGCGGTTGCGCGCAAATCGCGCGAATCGCGAGAATCGCGAAAAACAGCGAAACCTGCGACGGATCGCAGACTCAAACATCAGCCTTAGAGTTGCAGTAGCATCTAAGCCGCGCCCCAGTGGTTAGGTATTGTCTGGGGGCCGATTTTAAGCTGCGAGAGCTCCAGGTCTGCACATGATCACCGATGGACCTGAGGATCTTGCAGCGAGAATAGTTCGCGCTACAAAACGCGAAAAGTCGCTTTCTGTCTCAGTGAACTACATCCTCGAGGACTGATTGAATAAGTACTCCAATTGTCTGTGTTTCAGGCCAGCGCCAGTGTGCGCTTTTTTTCGCGGGTCCGCAGCTTTAGCTCCTCCTGTGATTTTTTTAAAACGTTTCCATTCAAATCATTTCGTGCATTTCATATGTGTATATATATATTATATGAATATGTATCAGGGTGAAGCTCAGGTTCGGGGGGGGGGCATGCGACTGGAGCCGTATGCTATGCTTCCTCAAAGCTACGCGATAGAAAGTTTCCGTTAAATTTATTTGTTTTGAACATTGTAGTTTCTTCATTTTCGGCGTATGTTTACTTTCACCTGCACACATGCAACAATTGTAGGCTTCATCAGAGCCATCGAACAATTGAAGGAATTTTCGTCCCCCAGCTCCTTCGGGGAGCACAGCATACGGCCCGGAATTGGCTACATACCCCCTGGGTCACGAATTTCCTGCTGTCGCACCCGCCGCGCCATCGCATGCCCCACCCCCGAACCAAGCCCTACTTAGGATAGTAAGATCCTACTATATATAATTCGCTAAGTATGTCTGTGTGTGTGTTTGTCACGAAATTCATAGCGCGTTCCGCTCTAACAGTGGAGCGCTGTATTTTGAGTATGTTGTAGGGGGTGAGACGGGAGGATCACTGGTGGGAGACTCAAAGTGACAACAACTGATAAGATCCAATAAGAGGCGCCAAAACGCCAATTCAACGATATCCATGGCGTCTCAGCACAAGTGGGCGTTGGTTCCAGGAGGTAATGTTGACGGCAGGACGAGAACATCTTTGATGGGGAGCCCAAAGTGATAACGACTGATAAGATCCGATAAGAGGTGCCGAAACGATCCGATAAGAGGCGCGAAATCTGTAAAAATGTGAATAAATCCATTTTTTGACAGGGTGTTGCCATCCGATCTACGCCTCCTTTTCCACGTCCGGGTCTGTGCATTTTATTGCGGTGAGCTTCCAAGAAGTTCATCTTCTCCCCACAAGCGAAATTACACCCGATATTTGGATGGTCTTGCCGAGTATCACAGCATCGGTACTAGCAGCCATGGCGCGAATGGCTAACAACGGGGACAAAATGGATCTTTTCCTTATGGTATTCGTGGCTTCATTTCTTGGCCAATTATTCCTAGCGGCATTTTTGATTTTTGTTGCGGTCAACATTTTTTCTTGTGAGTTCTCCTTACTTTCTTTTCCCTTGACCATCGCTTATCATTATATATCCTTTCAGATGTATATGAAGAAGAAGTATTCGAGAAATTCAGAAAACGGGAACCAAGACTCGATGGATCGAGAAACTGGAAACGCAGCATCACTTCTGCCTGATTCAAACTCCGCACTACCCATGATCGAGCTTTGAATGAAACGATGATCTCCGTTCAAAAATCCGGAAATTTTCGATTTCCTACATGGAATGGAGGATCAAATATGGAAATTGTGTGAAGTCAATGTATGTATGTGAAGAAAATAATGTGTTATTTTCTTTTTTTATTCTTCAGAATAAAGAGAAGCCATAGCCATGTACACACTTCAACTTGGATATATATTGGACAAAGACATTGATACACACAGAAATACACCGTAACACTAAAAAACACAGATGTCCAATAGGGGGGGGGTCGCACTGACACCCCTTGAAATGGTGGGGGTCGCAAAAAATTTGGAATTTGCGCAACGCAGGGTTTACCCTGATTCCAGTCACTTTTCTTTTTGTCTCGTGTCCGCCATGAGTAAGGAATGGAAACTAGTTGCTCCTTTCTGCCTTCATCATCTTCTCGTTCAGAGGATTCTGAAAGAAAGACAATGAATTAGTCAATGATGAGGTATAAATTTTGGAAAAGGAAACTGATGATATTACCTCTACGAAACATCGTCCTCCTTCCTTAAAAAGCCTATAGAATCGATAGCTTAGAATCCCTGTGCAGGAGCACAGGTCGTGCACAGCTATCGATGGCGAGAAGCAAATAATTGCTTGAAATTACGAGCAACAGGACAACCTATGACATGAGTTGCCCCTCCTCTTGAAGAATTTACTGTTCCGAAAACTGCAAATCCGGAACTTCACCGAAAACCGAGGATTTGTTTTTCGACGCTTACATTCTTCTCGGAATAGTTCATCACCTTCACTTACTTTTGACTCTTTGATCAGACCAGATTTTCATTTTTATGGCCCACGGCAGTCGTATATATTCTAAGAAATTGGATGGTTTTCCTCCCGTACCAGACTTATTGTGATGATTGCGATACGCATAAGGATGGAGCTATTTACCGCGCTGAGTGCGAGTTCGCATAGCGTAACCCCTCCTCCCCAAGAGGCCTAGGATTTTAATTTGTTAAGGTGAAGATGTTAACAAACTGTTGTCTAGTTTTGCTCTTGGTCCTTCACCCAGTTACCAGCCCCAGGTGAGATGTACACGTTTTTGCTTATCGGACTCCAATGTATACTTTATTCGGGCGCGGAGACCTTAGCAATTGCCTTTTGTATTCTAATTTCAATCAGACAAGTAATGCTCTTGAGAATTTCACCGTTGATGCTGACTCAAGTTCAGAATGACTGCACCCTTTACCTAAATATCGGCAGGCTCAGTGCCGGTCATGGTCCTTCACCCAGTTACCAGCCCCAAGCGAGATAAAGTTTGATTGACGAACCGCTCCTTTTCACAAAAATTCAATCTTTGCTAACATTTAGTTCCCGTGATAATGTGAACTCAGGATTTGCTGTGCACTTTATACAAATTTCTGACAAGTTCCCTTTCTCCGGCATGTCAAGCGTGGATTTTGAGCAGTGACATCACAAAAGCGTGAAATGGCTGGATCTATTGGTGAAAAAAATATCCGGAAAGAAACTGTAACAACAATACAGTTTGTCTGCAGTTTGTCTGGTCTTATTCAGCAAAAATGCATGATTATCAGCTATAAATGGTTGGGTAACAGACAAATTTATTACATCCAAAATGATAAACATAATTCTGCTATTCTTTTCCTTTCTTGCAAACGTCAGCCTTCAAACTGGGCCTTTGCTTAATCAAAGCACACCAAACCCATTCATGAACCGCGCCGTTTACATAGCAACAAAAATCTCGGAAGAAGTCTGATATGTGCGGAAAATGGGTACTAAGATGCTGATGCGCATAATGAGCAACCGAACACTGCTTCTGCGATTTCATTCTCTCCTTGAGAAATTCGCGACAATGTCAGGCATCGGTGGCTGACACGAAGATGTCCATCCCGAACAAGTCTCCTACCGTCTCATGACGCTTTCGAGTGGAATTCAGTGAACAATTTTCTGAATGCTTTCTCTTGATAAAGGAAATCTACATGCCTACAATAAAGGCGGATTTTACAATGACAAGGCAGCCCACTGGAAATTAATTAGACATGGGCAGTGATGATGAAAGAAGAAAAACCAAGAAAATCGGCGCAAGATCCGAAGAAGTGAACCTTTCCTTGCAGGCTGATTTCCGCTTCGATGCAACTCTCATCGTGATGTTCCCGCCTGCGCTCAAATTTCGAGTGCTTCTTGACCAAATGTGCGTGCATTTTCGTCTCCAGACCGTAATGTTTGGGAGCCAGACCGCTCTTACCCCGCGAATCCGATCTGGAATTATCGCTTTGCCCTCACTTCCGTTGAAGAACAATTGCACAAACTTTGAAATTTGGCCTCATACAACTCAGTGGGAGAAAACCAATTATTTTCCGAAATTATTCCCATGGAGATTATTGATAGCCATGGTGACGGACTTACTTTTTACAGGGGCGCAAAATTGTTTCGACAGGGCACAACATCTGATTCCGTGGAGTTTTTCGAAAATTCTGCCAAAGTGTCCAGACGACGTCAAACTCATTACTGGTGTCCATCGAAGAGAAAGTGTAGGTGTATACGAGTTAAGTGTTCCCATGCTAACCTTTGATGTGAATTCGTATCACGGGATATCGTGCGGAGCCGCTCGCTATGCTCCCTGTGAGAAAACAACGAAAATTTCTTGGAATAATTCATCATCTTTTTAGCAGCACATTTCACACATTTAATCTTATAGCACACCCTCTTCACGAATAATTCCGTCTATGGTACTGTTCTGTTTGGAAGACGAAAAAAGTAAGAGATATTCTGCCCTATCTTTGGCCGTCGCTGGTGGTCTGAAGAACGTAAGGGCAGATACTTCCGTGTGGACCATTACATTTCAACGGTGGTGCTTGCCCTCAGCGATGCAGCGGAAATCTGGGCTCTGACAAAATCTTGTGAAGGTAATTAATATCCACCCAGGCATCAATCGACGTCGCCTCGTGTGTTCAACGATGAGCCATCAACGAGAGCTGAAACTTCATAATTCTCACGTCAGAGCCATGTCGAAAGGCGGAGACATTCTAATTGACCTCGGTGAAGCATCAAAGACATTCTACTCCACGTCGATGGAGCGGAGCACAGACACGCCAAATACCTGGTGAGTGGATGGCGGATAATGGAGTTCGGCGTGAGAAGAAACGGTCGCAAGGCCGTCCCCCTTTACGGTGGGTAGATTTTCTACTGTTTCGAGAGAACGGTTAGGATCCAAAGCCCTTTAGGATAATTGCGCAGTGGACAACCAGGGCTCAAGATTGAGAACAATGGAAAATAAGTTGGGACCCCCCAACAGTCGTGCTCATGGACGAGTCGTGTAAGAATCTAAGTGAGTGAATACACTCCCCGCACGCGACAGCCTTGATTCGATTCTTTTGAATCTGGAACCAGTACGTTCTCCATGTACCTAGTCTTCTTTACCCGGAAAGAAACTGTCATGTGAGACGTCTAAATTCAGCGTTAGCAGCGATACAATAAAAGCGTTTCGCTACACATTTGGCAGTTTTGTTCAAACGCCTAGGCGCTTATTTGTGTTTTTTGGTGCACAAAACTCTACGTGAGCGTGAAACGACAGCCAGTATTACCAGCAGTCTCTTGAGTTTGATGGATGACGCATTCCCTACACCAGGGAAATTGATTGTATAAAACTGCAATCTGTGACTGCCTCTCGATAGTGGTAGATACAAAAAGCGATGAATGAAAAGGTGAACGTTTGCCAAATTTATTGTGGGCAGCGGCAGTGATAGCACCACTTGATTCGCTGGCGACACGTTGGCTGTAAAATCCAACGTTGAGCCGAAGGAGCGCATGCTGACTGACTTCAAATCAGCGTGTGAAATGTTTGCTATTCGGCAAACCCGAAGTCGAAACAAAAATCAGGAAGGTGCGCGTGACGAACGCGTTGATTCTTTTTTTCCTATTTAGATAAGAGCACAGATAAGACCATTTCTGGACAGTAAAAAACTGAGCAGGAGCAAAAAGAGCACTTGGAGGTTGGAAAATCAATATAAAGTGAGTGGGGAGTCAGAAGTGAGTTCGGCTTAACCCATTTGCGACAATGTGAGCCAACGGTGGCTGACGCGAAGATGCCCACTTCGGACCATGTCAGCCACCGGTGACTGACGGGCTTGCAATGGAATTTTTGAGAAGAAAAGAAGATCTTTGGGAGATTTCCTTTGCTGTGAAGAATCTTCATACACTCGTCTACCTATGCCACTCCTGGGCAGAGGGAATCTCTATCCACTAGAATTTTATTGAAGGAAAAATACCATGACTTTAAAATTTCACCGAAAAAGTTGAAATTCTGAAACTTCTCCCATGGGGGTTATTCAAGGCCCTGATTACAAATATCACATCCGTTTTTGGCGCTGATGCCTAATTAGCGCCATTTGGCGCCAGATGGCGCCCTGACCGGATCTGATCAAATTCTCCGTAGACTTGCGTATAGGGGTTATTTGAGACCCTGATCACGAATATGGCATTCGTTTGAGTCTTTGACGCTATTTGGCGCCTGTTTCTTGACCGTCTGCGCCCTCTCACCAATTGGATCGCCATCAGGACTATCCAGGAAGGGTCATTTGGTATCCCCGCCAACTGTAGTGAGATGTATCTCTATAAAGAATTATGAAGTAAAGGCGCAGCGGAAGTGGTCTGGACGCACAGACAAGAGGTTCTGGGATCAACTCCTTGGCGGGCTTGTGCCACTTGCAGTAACAAAGCTAGGTATGACACCGGAGTTCAATGAGTCTGCGTACAGTTACCTGCACAAAGAATTTAAGAGCATTGAATAGTGAATCTGGGCGGTATGTGTTCCTGCCTACTCTGAGCCCTGTAGCGCAGGCGCCATGCAATTTCTCTTGGAACGAGTGTGATATTCGTAATCAGGACTCTCGATAACCCCTGTATACAAGTTTACACAGAATTTGATGAGATTCTGTCAGGGCGCTATTTGGCGCCAAATGGCGCCAATTTGCGCCGGCGCCTAAAATAGATTTCACATTCGTGATCAGGACCCTCGATAAGCCCCAGGTGATAGCATTGAAGAGGGAAAGCAGAAGATGTATAGAAAGAATCGAAAAAAGAAGAGATGGTTCTTCCCTGGGACAATGTCAGCCACCGATGGCTGACATTGCGCAATCGCCTTTACCGGCGCTGGTCCGAACGGGCAGTCTTCAAAAATCCCGCCCGGTCGCGAGTGGGTTGGATTATATATATTATATGTTATATATTATATATATTATATATTATATATATTATATATTATATATATTATATATTATATTATATATATTATATATATTATTATATTAGATTATATATATTATATATTATATTATATATATTATATATTATATATTATTATATATATTATATGGGTATACGATACAAAAAGTTCTGATTAGAAAAAGCTAAATGTGCAAAAAAGGTTGGCTCTGCGATTGGTTCAGTGGAGTACTTCTCTTTGTGAATGCGGTGGCACGGTGCGCAAGTACGGATGGGTTGCGTTGCAGCTTTCCTCTCGAGGTCAGATCCCCTTGAAGAAGAGCTCTGATTTGGTCGTCATGAGCCTAGAACTGAGCCGAAGTCTAAGCATAGGCGTTAGCATAATTCGTTGTGTGATCATAAGCCTAAGCTTGAGCTGAAGCGCAAGCCTAGGCATTGCTTCGACCTTCGCGCAGTTCTGATAAACTGATCTCAGGAAGAGAACTAAACGTCTCCTGTACGGAAGTTGTGACCAGGCTCAACCATTCGCTGCGCAGAGATAAACGAACGGGGTTGTATTCGGCCAATGGAAGGGAGGACGTTACCTCAAGCACCAGTCTCAATATTTAGAGGTACCAAGGCATGGTAAAGTGGCGAGAGAGAACAGACTTCTGACCACCACTGCGACCACTCACCACGGCGATTGAATGGCGCATTCCAGAGCAAGGGTTTGACTAACTTACTTCGTATTCCAGTAAGTAATCAGATTCTTTCAGAGGAATTTTGATGCTCAAACCAAACCAAAGTGATAGTTAGCGCAAAAGTTTACGGCGGACGCCCTGCGGGGAGGACGATGCTGGAAGACTCCCGACCTGTACACAGCAGGCTATGTTCAGCCTTCCTCAAGATGCTGGTGCTGGAGAGAAGAGAGTAACCGGTAACGCTGGCTTGTGATAGAGACGTCGCTGACTAACTACCGACGGACTACAGATTGTGCCGTTGATTATGAGGGTTACGCACAGTTATAGTTGTGCAAAAACTGTCCACATTCATTCTTCCCCTATGCGGACTTCGCGTAAAGACATGTGGCGCTGATTGCCCCCCCCCCTCCTCCCGTGTCCCGAAGATCAAATCTCGTAGACCCACCCGGTCCAAACTAGTGCTCCACCACTTCGGCTTCGTTTCATTCGGCGGAGTCACTTCGGAACATAAGAACGTCGACGTTCACATCGGTGGGCTCTAGAAGTCCATTGCTTTCATTCTCCAATCCAAATCACGTGAAACATCACTAAGATCTTGAAGGAAGGTGAAAGGTGTGAAGCATTCCGAGAAGGATTCGATCAACACTAGAAATCATGCTTTATGCATTTTCATGAAGACAATCTCGAATCATCTAGAAAATCGGTGATTTAAACACCGTTAGGTTTGGCCCAGGCGGTAAGTGAAATGTGCCTGGGCTTTACGGGGAGCGCGCGTATTCATGGCACTAGAAGTGTTCTTCTACAGTTCATTTGCAATATACGGGGAATAAAAAGACAATTTTCCCCACCTCTGGAAATTAACTGAGCCCACTTTAAATGCAGAGCGAATGCTCACAACTGGCAACTGAAGAGCAGGATTCCTAGGATTACTTCTCAGTTGTCGTCAACGCGGACAACATCAGAAGAATTTGGTACGGAAACATGGTGCACGGGTCGAGCTCAATGGGGTCCTGGGAGTGGTCATGGGAGTGGGGTTATTATGTGCCAATTCGTCGGATCCGCCTTTACGTGGGGTTCGCTCACTCGCAGCCGTGGATTTGCTTCGTGCTCCATGCGCGATTGCGTGATGGATGTGTGGTCCTAGCGCGATTTAGTCACATCTGTGTTCAAGAGAAACCTGTGTTGCGTTCAGAATGGTTTCAATGGCTGAAATCGTTTTTATTGATTATTGTATTATTAGTATCTTATTGTATTTCCTTATTTGTAATGATGCGTATGTCTTCGTTCGCATTGGTAAATATGCGATTGCAGCAGCATTTCTTGCAGGCACTAGTGAGTAATTATTACCGGAGGAGCAGGCTAGATTGGACAGCGCGCCCGGCCACATCCTCTCCTTCTTTCAAGAGGGGAGAGGGGATCCCTGTTGAGGGCAGTTTTCTTTATTTCTTCCATCATTTGCGATCAGATTGGCATCCATGTTTCCATTGTAGACGTCTTTTACCCCACCACATTCATCTCGGGGTATTGCTTTATTTAACACATCCCAGACCACGTGCATCGCCGGGTATGCACGTCGGTTTTAGCTTCGCTTCAAACATTTTTTACTAATTTTGTGACTATAGGGGTGGCCAAAAAAAGACACTCTACTTCTTGCTCGGGACGGCACTAATGACACTTGGCTGAACTCGAACCGAATACTCCCAATTGAAGATTGAAAAGCGTACTCCGTGCTGTCAGCAAACGTCATTATAGCCTTCTAAACCGGCGACATCAGGAGAATTTACATTAGAACGTTGTGCATGGTTCGAGCTCAAAGTGGTCCTCGACAGATCATGGTCCATTGTGAGGCTATCAAGGGCCCTGGGTGGAAAGGAGTCTTGCATTGTCGGAGGTACAGTTTCTTGGAAGATATCCATGATCTAACCGATCTAAGAAATTTTGTCGCTGCATCGGAATGGAGCGATTACTGAAATGCTCCTTGAGCTCGACGGCGACGACAGATGACGTCATATTTCGAAGACGGTGAGGGCAGTGGAGGAGAACCTGCGTCTGTTTGTGAAGGGACATCTATGGAATAGTATGCCGTGAAACTCTCATCAACAGCGGCATCCTGGGGGAGGAAGAGTTTGGTGATGTGTGGCATGAGCGAAGTGCCTTCTTTTGGCCACCTCTGTATACATTTTCAGTAGTTCCCTGAATCCAATAAACATACTCCCCATCTTCGATTTCAATAAATTCTTAGAACTTTAAAGTTGCAAAACCATTGCCTCAGATTGGATCCTAAAAAGCTGATTAACAACAAATTTTTATGCCTACCAACTACTTCGTATACTTTTATATGAGAATCGAACCACAAACAAACAAGAAAAGGAGAGGCGAAAAAAGGAGGAAAAATGAAGAAAAAGAAAAGTCGAAAGCAGTACGTTGCAATCGCAAAGGGGGGTTCGTAGCTGGGTCTGTATGGGTCCTGTGACGAAACACATGGGTTTTCCAGCGAGCTATATGAGTCCTGCGGCAAAATTCCATAAAATGTCTTGAATGTGACATCTGTGCATCGCCGAGTATGCACACGAATACTGCAGCTATTTCACATGAGTCACATGTGCCGAAACCAGTAAAGACGTCAATGAGTTAAATTATGTAGCTGCTTCGGGTGGGAGCACATACGGTGGCTTGATGGCGGGTGTAGACGGGGTCATATACTGAAGATGGTGAGAGCAGTGGAAAATGGCCTGCTTCTCTTTATAGAGGGCCATTTTTGGAATATTTTGACTTGACTTTCGCCAATGGCGGCAATCGGTGCGACGAAAACAATCGCTGATTTGCGACATGTTCAAAATGCTGTTTGTTGCAATGCACCCCCCTCCCCCATGTATGACAGAGTGAATCGAATAACAAGTATTGCTGACGAAGTGAACAAGTCCCTTCTAGTTTTTGCCAACGTCCATATTGGTTCAGGTAACAGCTGGAATGATGATTAATGATAGCTTTATAGTATCTTTGACACGATCTCCTTTAACAATGGTGCGACCGAGGCAAAGCAAAACAAACGAAACGGTCTCACATGGCGGTCCCCAAGAAAAACTCGCATTTTCATAGAAGTTTTCATATTTCGTATCATGTCGATCTAAGACGAACACTCGGTGGTAACCCTTCACTTTTTCATGTTGCCAGCGTAGTTGAGGCGATGAGCCTTCCCGATATAGAAGATGGAGCGACAGATAAAACACGTGAAAATGAAAACTGGTAATTGCATGCAGGTGCGCAAGGTCTAAGGCTGAGGTCTGCTTGCACAAAGCAAGTCAGCTGCCTCACGCGTAATTAGTGAGGCGAAAAAGCATGAGAACGTTGAAGTTTTGGAACACTTCCCGTGATGCTACATGAATAGAATTTCCATTCACATTCTCTTCAAAACAAATATTAACCACGCCCCTTGGGACAAACCACACCCACCGCGTAATATACGCGGTGGGTGTCCCCTCTTCCGAACTGAACCACAGTTTCACCGCGATTCGAAAATATCAAGTACAAGCATCCATGGTAGCGCACTGTTCACTCATTTGTGAAAAGAATAGAGGGAACTAGTGCGTTTTGAAATTCCTATATATTGAATTTCTCATAGCTTTTTTCACATGGTGATGTGGTTCAGTCGGTTCTAAGATGCTGGCCTTGTATAATATAGAGGGAAAAGTCTCGCCCTTTCTGGGATATCAGAAGGGAATAGGGTTTATTCCCTGACTCAGACACAGAGATTGTGACTCGTTGAGTCACTTGCGCGGTAACGCATTCGAACTTGGTTACGTCGCTCAAGGACCGAGCTAGAGTTCGCTTCTCTAGCTAAGGAACAGACTCCCTGGAATCGGTTCAACCATAGATAGGGACGTTGCTTCCGTAGAGCATCGCGATTTCTGTCATGTCTCGTGTTCTCTGGACGGCCCCTGAAAAACAAGGGAAGGTTATTAATCTGTGCTGCATCGCACCGATATCCGCATCAGGTCTCCAAGGTGAACAGCCTCTAGTCGAAAGAAAAATGTAGGTGAGGGAAGTCGCAAACAGATCTGTAACTTCGGGAAAAGGATTGACTCATGTGACTGGATCGGTTGGCCTGCTAACTTATGCTTGTGCGACAGTGCGTTTCAAAAGTATAAAGGCACTTCTAAATGTACTTGTCACCGGTCAGGATGAAGGTTCCGTGGATTGCAACCTATTCGAGTGAAATCAGATGCTCTGAAGCCATAGCCCACTTCATTTCAGAGCGAAACATGGGCTAAAACATTTCTATATGAAAATACAACAATGCCCCTTGTTTTATTTCTTCTGTGACATACAGATTGTTATGGTGGAACATATTCATTCACAAACTGTCGCCTCTGAGCAAATAAAGTAGAATATTATTCTACTTGCTCACTAACACAAGGATGCAGTTGAGAAGTGATGGGCTCACAAGTCCTGAAGACGACGATTTCTTGAAACATTGACCAACAAACGTGTTCCACAATATGCACAGAAGAAATAATTCAATAGAAGTTAGGTCCGAACTGCATGCGGGCCATTCCAAAACATTATCTTGACGCTAGGTCACTGTTTAACGGACCAGCTGTGGTAGATGGCGGCGTTGTCGGGTATGAAGATGAAGATGAAATTCTATTGGTGATCTTATTATAGCATGGGAACGACACTAGTCTCGAGAAGATCATCATTGTTGCTGGAGTCCGTTCCACCCGATACACGGATTAGAGAGAGTGCAGCACTGTTGCACAATGCAGCCCACACTTCTTATGCCCGCCACAAAAGTTTCCCTGGCTGAAGCGAGGACCCGGATCTTCCTTGGCAGACCTCCCCTCACCTGTGATATCCGTTAGACACGTTTCGCTTAAGCTCGTTGTTATGGAAAAAGGTACACAAATTTGATAGCGTTCTAACTTCTATTAATTCTAATGAAGGAGCCTCTCTCACCTATATCACCTCCTGGTGAAGGCCACTCCGTCTTCATGTTCCTCGCAGCTAACTCGAGACGGGTTTACCTGTGGAGTTCACTCAGTCAAGGGATCGTCATCACAGACTCTCTCTACTTGAAGTTGAGTTGACCGGTTCAAGGTGGTAATCGTGATGAGGAAAACGAAAGTTCAGGGTGATCCTGGTTGAGAGGTGTAGTAGAACTGGAAAGCGATTGTTAGATATGACGTACTCCGTTTTCGAATGATAACTATGGCCTTCCAGAGGTTTTGCTTCCATGAAAAGCTTGATATCTCATAAAATTGCTAATACCACCAGGACATTGGTCACCTTGAACAGCTATGAAGCATTCTTTCTTCGCAGAACCTGATTCTGACTGGAAAGCCTAAATCGTTCACATATACTTAAAAAGAATGTGCCTTCATTAAGCATGTTCATGAAATTACAAATGAGTTCGAATGAAGAAGAAATTTAGCTGGTATGCCCATCCTGCCCAGGGTGCATTTATACTTTCGAAACAGGGAGAATTCCGAATCCTCGTGGTTCTGGTTTTGATCCAGCGAGCTGTCACCTTGCTATATTTTATTTTTTAGAGCTTTTTTGGCTTACTGCATCAGCGGGGACAGCTTCATTTTCTAGCATAAACATATTATCAATTTTTGAAGCCTTGAATACGGCATACATAAGTTTACATGGTAATATTTTATAGCTCAAAACAGGCCTGTAAGCAGTGGAAGCAAGTCAAGATATAGAGTTCTCTGATTGAATCACGAAGGTTTTTTAGAGTTTTTTTTTTCAGTTTTTTTTAGTTTTTTTAGTAGCATTTCAGAAGGTTCCTTCTGAATCGAAGTTACTTGATTTGTAGCTTTTTGTTATAAGAGGGAGAGCTGGAATGTCCGAGAACTGTGATTAGGGACAGCTTGCCGTTTTGAGGGGTTGTCTCACGCTTTTCAGCTCGTCTTATGCAATGAAAACTGCGCGTTTTACTACTGATTTGCAACATACGATCAAGAGCGGATTCCTTGCTACAGCTTGTGGAGCTTTGTTGAATGGATCAACCGCGATCTTGCTCCACAATCATTGCAAACTGAAGCTGTACCGAAGACGGCACTTCATAAGGTCTCCGGCCGGTTTTGATCTTCGGAAGCAGGTGGAACTGTTTACGTGGGCCAGCACTCTTGACAGTAGAACAAAACGCTCCTCAAGCTCTAGCATATTTGCCCGGTACTTCTCATTATAAAGAAACCGACTCATCCCTGGCTTGTGGCTCGCACGCACATTGCACAACCAACCGTGCACAAGTTGAACCAGCTGGGTCACGAACTAGTGCTGCTACCATCTCACACGGTGGAGCTTTCGCACCCCTAGGTGGATTTTACTCACTGAAAATTAATCATCTAACTTTGTAACAACCATATTCTACGGATTTTCCACTTTAAATCTGCTTGAATGACCTGAGCGCCCGTCCCGCGGGGCCAAAATGTCGTCAACTAGCTGAACAGTAGCAAAGGCTATTTACATAAATGTTGAGCGTGCTCTATGTATGATAGCCAGATGTGTATGTATAAATATAAATGAGAAAAATAAATTGAAGCGTTATAAGGTGTGCACAAGAAAGGTCTAGAAGAAAAAGGAGTAGCCAGAGAAACCAGTCAAAACTAGTTTTTTCCAACTATTTGGCTTTTCCCTTTGTGTTCAAGCCTGTCACAGTGTGCTTCTGATCGTTCCAAGAAAATGCTTGGAACCGTAGGATTCTAAAAAAAAGTTCGAGATGGGAAAAGGTAGTGTTGCGTAGCTTGGGTGCCATTCAAAAGAAAGACAAGTCAGAGAAGCCAAGTGCGGTCACACCGCAACTGCTGAGAAAAAAAGAGAAACCTGCATTAGAATGCCAAGCCCGACGGTCAGCCTATCGAAGAAAGAACAAGAAAAAAAGCAAAAAGTAAAACAAAATATAGCAGAAAATCATTACCAGAAGGACTCCATGGAAATCACTGTGCAGTCCTCTCTCAGGTAGATACTTATGAAACTTATGAAAAGGAAAGTAGTGAAGTGGGAATTGCCACCGCTTACCATGTGCACGGTCCTGGAATTGGATGCTGACAGAATCTCACCCGCGCCAATCCCCTCTCAAGCATCCAACTGAGCTCTTACCCCCCCCCCCCGCTCGAATCTGTAATACCAACATTTTGTAGGAAAATAAAGTACTGAACTGCTTATCAGCTAGCACCGCAAGTCACTCGAACTGAATTCAAGAGTTGCTACGATTCTGACTTGAAGTAGAATGCGTGGAGCATCCAAAAAGGTATGACCAACGCCGAACGCTCTATCCTCTTCAAATAAGCTACTGCAGATTAGCGATATGGTTTATAACTTACCCGAGACTAACAGTTTTCTCCAGTCCATGCCTGATTCCAGTAAGCGAAATTTTCCTCATTCTCATTCACCTACCGTTATTAAATTAGTCAAGAGCGAGTGTCTACGAATAAATTATTGAATCGTGAAAGTAATGATTCTGAATTTGAAATCAATTAATGAATCGTTGAAATCGAATCAAATAGCAACAACATGAAATAAATTGCCCACAAAAGAACAGTTCATGTTTGGAAAACTTGTGGCGAGAATCTGCATGAAGAAGACGTTGGAAAACATTGCCTATTATTTTCCTGCTGATTCGGCCAAAGCAAAATTACCGCAACATAACAAATTCCTCTCAAATCGTCACAGACACCTTAAACAGATTTTGAACACGAACTTTCTAGATAAAGGTAATTTCTTTGTTGTTTCCTTGATTTCATGGCTAGCGCATGTCAACAGGTGTTAGACAGTGCCACACCTTCCGTCAAGGTTGTTCACGTCAGCACTCTAATGGCTAATGAAGTCGCTAGATTAGGACGAGAAGGACATTAGTTTTTATAGAATGCATCCTTTGAACTGCGTTTCGCCGAAGAAATCGTTTTCTTCTTCAGTGGTGTTAGGCAAACTGTGGAAATGCTCGCAGAATGTAACGTAGGAGAAAGCTAGGGGCTCTGAATTAGCTCAAACTAAAGCACAGTTCATTAGGAGCGCTTGTTCCAGCAACGGTGAAATCAAGGTTAGTGTCAAACCCACCAGGAGGCCTCTATAAGTTCATTTCTGTTGATAGCATGTGGCCGAGAAAATCTGTTGAGGTGGATAGTGTAGGATTTCCGTAATATTTTAGAATAGACGGTCCGTGAATGTAGTCAATGGCGTGAAGAAAGGGCATGGTAATCTGGCAAGGGAGAGCAGGGCAGACTTCGGATTCTGGATGCCTTTTACCAACTACTCGGATGATCAAGACTTCACGCTCTTCTGTCGGATTTGGCATTAGAGTCGATTAACCTTTTAGACGGACTTTTTTGGAAAAGAGAGGTTATACTGGGAGGTGATCACCTCCACGTGTGGTGGTGGAATGTCGCATTGGGACCAATAAGGCTGGAGAGGGGAGGAAGGTTGTGGATTTTTTGTGGAATTACCAAGCGCAACGTTCGACCCTTTTTTACACTCTTGTATGTCCTCGGTTCCCGTCTGAGGCGAGAATGAACATCCGTGGTGCCAAGATATCTTTGACTGTAATTGTCCGTAGAGAGTTCACAGATACCTTACGGGGTCTCATCGGCTCCTGAAATAGGTATGCCGATTAAGCAGCTCTAACCTGAGCAGAATGGCCGCTGTGCCTTGTCTAGTGCACCTAGATAGTTTGTTATGTATTACCCAGCTATAGCATATAATAAAGTGATGACAGATCGTCTATCAAAAGGAAACCTACTACAGGATTGGAGAATGCGCTTGTCAGCCAGTAAGTGAGCTGTGCGATTCTTTAGATGGCGTCTCAGTTGCCTTTTAAATCAACCGTGGATGGCGATCGCCATAGACAGAACGAGTGATTTCTTGCTAATGCTCGCACTTGAAGTGAAGAAGAGCCGTATAAGTAAGTAAGTACGTTGTCGGACAGCACATTTATGATCTACTTTGGGACAAGCGGAACGATGCCATCGACTACACATCTTAAGC
>KZ344988.1:431241-445590 GCA_002352805.1 Teladorsagia circumcincta
TATATCAGCCCTAACCGTCTACGGTCACGTCGCGTGTCCTTCCGATTGGAGCGCTTCAGTTGAAAAATCGCCAAATCTACACCCCATTCGACACACTATAACTTTCTTCGCTCAGAGCCATTTCAGAGGAGGAAGGCAGAGTATAAATCAAAGAGATCTCTAGTTTTTAAATTGTGCTGATTGTGAGCCTTCTTTTGGAGCATGTTTTGCACGCGAGATGGAGACATTGAGGATTTGTACAAGGCTTCATTCACATATGGGTTTTCTTCCTTTGGAAGTCTATATTTTTTGACAACATTTCGAATATTTGGGAAGACCTCTTCAAAGAAGGAATTGGCCCCTTCTGGCAAGTGCTGCATTTGTTTCGAAAGTTTTCCGGTATGCGAGAAATCTGCGATTCTACGAAGACGACTTCCGAACTCACAATTTATCCTTTGCCGATGTCAGGAACTTCTTTTAAAACCTTCCAGTTGCTCCTACGACTAGGATACATCGCTTTGATCGTATGAATAGGAAATGACACACCTGGTGCAGATCAATCCTTCCTGGTATGCTTCATGCATAAACCCCACACGGAGTCAGTCGAAGGTTTTTGTCTACACGACAGCTTGCTTGTGCAAGGCAAAAAGTGTATACAGTCTCGATTCGTTGAAATAGCTTCCATGGCCAAGGTATTGTGTGATCATTCCTTCATTTACGTCGCTTTCGTCGCAACCCTCTTCCGATGTTGCATTCACAGCTGCAGCATGCGATTATATTGAGAATTCGCGAGTATTGCCGTTCCGAGGTGTCTACTGAGTTTCTGCTCCTATTGAGGGTTCTAAAAGAGCTTACATTAGTTTATAAATGTTTCACATTTATGTTATGTACAATCCTTTTCCAACGCCCATCCTCCCTATTTCATCACGCTGATCACTTCTAGCACGGCGACAGGCAATCTTCATTTGAATTTTCATTCCATACAGTCCTACAATACCAGTTGCTTCAAAACAACTACAAAACTTGTAAAATTAGTGTGCGAATGAGTAATAGCAGCACCGCTTAAACAGTGTTCCTCACACTTACGACCCTTCACCTCACTTTGAAGCTAGCTGGTACTACCTCCCCCTGTCGAGGATTTCCTCGACCGTTGTTCACCCTGATACACAATAAAGCAGTCTAATTACTAGGAAAACACGGGTATCACAGTGACAGGATTATAGGCTCAGGAGATTAGAGTAATATACCGTATATTCAATGGTGCGCGTAAAGCAGTGCGCGTGTTTGGTGCAGCAGCACACATTGCCCTCCACTTCACATCAAGTACAATTCGATCAATCCATCCACTTTTCTTAACCGAACTTATTTGTAGAGGATCCGATTAAAATCTGGAGGCATGTTTCTAGATTTATTAGAGTGAGAATAGATTTCGTTTCATTCAGTACAGTTTCGTGTTAGTCTGCGTCGGTTCTAAGTGTTCAGGTTGATACAGAATATTTCTTTTGATTCTTTATCAACAGTTTAATACAGAATGAGGCGCAATGTGGCTGGGGGGGGGGTGGACAAATGTTATTTCAAGTGTAAAAAAAGATGTAATCGTGTACTCAAACTACTGATAAATAATTAATCGCGCATCATCCTAAACACTTGAAACTTGCGCGTCACCAAAAAATAACTGTACTAAATAAAACTATTTTGATCCATTCTTACACTAACAACTTGAAGAACCTACTTCAGATTTCAATCGAGTTTCAGAAAAGAAGACCGATTGGGCAAAAGACAAGAAGCCTTCTGTAGCATATGAAGGGCTACCAAGACAAGATATAGAGAGGCGCACACGCAGTCAAATATATAAAAAATGACCGCACATTTGTTTCTATGTGACATTTGTTTCTCAGCGAATTCTCTGCAGTATAGAAGTGCTGTTACGATGCTTCGTGTGCAACTTATCAGACATGCTGGTGTGAGCGTCATCGTCGTACTGTCTTTGGCTCACAGATGAAAAGTCAGCAAACTGACTGACTTCTTATTTGCGACCGGGCGAGAATGGCTAGGAACCCCCTTCATGCCAATTGCGTGATTGTAATAAGTTCCGTTAAAGTAACGCAGAGGAGTCTATTGTTCCCAGTCGTTTTGTGTGCGGAGGATACAAATCATACTTTGTGTCATCTAGAGTGGTATAATCAACAAACATTACATTTACCAACAAATCATTAGAATACTCCAATTTTCGAATGCATAAAATAAAACACTCATTCTGTTGTACGGCATGCACTTTGGCGTGTTCGGCGTAAAGCCTGATGTGATGCGTGCGAGTTCCACAGCCTAACCTTTGAGTTTGCACACTGTTTGGGTTGAGATAGTTTTTCATAATTGCTGAAGATGGTTTCTTGCAAGAAGAAGTGGATGATTATCGAATTGACATAGATGACGTGTAGAGGGTAATGTGTGCAGCTGCACCGAACACGCACGCTGCTTTACGCGCACCATTAAATATACGGTGTATAAATATTGCACACTCGCGCGATGACCCTTTGATTGGTTTAGTTTTTGATTTGGTAAACCTTCAGGGAAAACCCAGCCCAGTATTCAGAAGGTGAGATAGTGAATTCGCTTATTAGGGAAACAATGCAGAGAAGACAACAAGCAGACAGTTGCGACAGCGATGATGATTGACGCCAGGCACTTCTGCCTTCAGGTAGCCGCTGTCGACTCACTTTTGCCTTCAGAGCCTTCAGCGGCTACCTGAAGGCGAAAGTGAGTCGACAGCGTCCATCGGGTATAGCGCACCCTCATGTGCAAGCGCTCCGACCGGACGCAGCTGCCCGACCATGCCGTAGAGTGCCAATCGCCCTCCGAGCCGTCCGACTTCCTCGCCTTGCCCTGCGCGACACCCCTTTCGGAGGGGGCATAGAGGGCTGACTGGAAGTGACGGCTAGTTCAAGTGGTCTTAGCTGCAGGGAGGGGGGACCGGAGGCGGGCATGCCCCGAGAGCAGAGCGTGCTGCACGATCGCGGTCAAGGTGCGCGGCAGAGCCCAAGCACGATGAGTCGCGAACCGCGACAGGTCAAAATTGCTGGATAAGAGTTCTCCAAAAACTGCAAACCGACAAAACCAGTTATTGCGAGATTTCTCTTTGCGGTCAGGAGCTCCACCCTATTGAAACGTCCAAGAATAAACAACTGGAATGGCTTTTCGTCTATGACAGAAGCTGCGTATTTACACGATTTAGAGGGGTTTCACATAGATTTATCTTCATGGGGCATGAAGGCTTTACGGATGAGATCGACCTTCTGCATTTGATTTTCGTCGAAGTGCTAGCTGTAACTCTAATCTCCAAACACATGAATTGCAGAAGAGATCATGAACATCATCTTCCAACATCATCTTCCTTTTTCATTTAAATGCAGTTCCCGCGCAATATTTCAGGACTTGCTTGGATTATCAGATTTTTGGTTACAACGAGAGCAGTACCACTACGGAATGTTTACTGTCGTCGCTGTTTTCGCGATAGCTGGAGGTGTACATGGCGGGGTGATCGAGGATTCGTGGACACTCAATGACGTGTGTGGTCGGTATTGTATCTAACACATCCTTCAGAAATTTCTCTGTGACGAACCGCGACCACCCAAAATCCCAGAAGTTAGCGTAACATACGATCCACTAGGACACCTCACGAAGGGATGATAGGTCGGCGTGGTGTACAATCAATTATGCGCCCTGAGGCACTGATTCCAAATCTGTCTTCCATATTTGCTGAACAATGCTGTGAACAAAATTACGTCAATTTTTCTTTGGTGTGTTGGCTTGGCGGAAAGCGACGGGTTATAGGACTAAGGAGAAAGGTTCGAATCCCTTGCGCATTTCTCGTACACCTTAATAGAAAGTAAATTGTCATAAATCGTTCGTCATTGTTCAATTGTAGGCTGACATTTTGGTGATTTTTTCCTTTGAACTTTCTGACTTGAAACCTGCGGCCCTTCATTGTAGGTGATGTACGAACGAGAGGTTTTTACGCCGAGAGACCTTCGTCATTAAGATGTCAAACTACCCACTGGGACAAATTCCAGTTGAATTAGGATTTTAGCTCCTACAAAAAAAAGCATGGATAACCTTGCATCGTACATTCCGTTGAGGGCTGGTGCCTTAGGGACCAACTCTCTCGTACTACTCCTGTGGGCGTTGTCGTTGAAATCTCGTAGGGATAAAGGAGGTCTTTATCATGTATGATCCCCGTTTTTAGTGCTAGCGCCATTTCGCCGAGCCTTGACAAGATTTAGACCGCTACTCTAGGCTACAGCACTAAACTTCATCGAAAAGTGAAAATCTCGATTTGGGTAAAATATGTTCACAGATGTGGTTTTAATTCCTGAATATGATATGGCGCTTATTTCAAGCGACAATGCCACTGCCTGCGTTCGAGCGTAAGCTCTTCAGTTCGTTTTGGGGCCACTCACACATGATATGTTTGTCCTAAAGAGGACGATTACGATGTTCTCATTAAAACGATTATAATTCTTTCTAAGCATAGCATCCGAGCCTGTTTACAGCTTCCAGCAAAATTAAAGACCAGGGACGGTAGTAAAGTACCCTTAACTTCCAATTAGTTGTGGTGAGTAAGGATTACTATGGAAGAGGAAGTCAGAAAACAGCAAACTAAGCCTAGATCAAACGGGAGGTCCACAATTCATCTCCGAATAACAAAAATAGGAAAAGAAACCAAGGAAAACAAGAAGAATAAGCTGCACAAAGCAGCTGAAGAATGTAGGATAACAGCTGATTCGTTACTTCATAGTTAGTGGAGGATGGTCAGAGAAAAGAAAGACCATTTGAATGAGGAGGCGAAGATACCACGTGTGCCACTTTGACCCTTCAGTAAAAAGTATTCCGAAGGACTTTTTACTGGAGGGTCAACGTGGCGCACGTGGTATCTGCGCCTCCTCATTCAAATGATCTTTCTTTTCTCTGACCATCCTCCACTAACTATGAATTAACGAATCAGCTGTTATCCTACATTCTTCAGCTGCTTTGTGCAGCCTATTTTTCTTGTTTTCCTTGGTTTGTTTTCCTATTTTCGTTATTCGTAGATGAATTGTGGACCTCTCGTTTGATCTAGGCTTAGTTTGCTGTTTTCTGACTTCCTCTTCCATAGTAATCCTTACTCACCACAACTAATTGGGAGTTAAGGGTACTTTACTACCATCCCAGCTTGTTCGCATGCTGAAAAAACAAGCGATCGGATGTATCCATGTCTGGATGGCCTGGAACGGTCCCATTTCTATGAATACAGCACGGCACAGTATTCATTTGGACACTGGCGCACATCCAATTGGCGCATGCGTGTCATTCTCGTGCTGAAGTCGGGTGTGCTGTGTATCACAACATGCTCCTTAACTTTGCTCAGAGAATCGTTCAGCAGATTAGGAAACTATATATTGGGTAGAACCATAATTCCAGGCCAAATTTTTTCAGAATGAATTTCCTTCATATCAAATTACATCACGAAATAAGTTAGTATGTTTAAGAAGGCACGAGAACCTTCAACTAGGATGTTTCAGATGATCAAAGGACAGTGGGGTGACTAAATAGGGATCGAAATTGATCAACGACCAAAGCAGGCACTTATGGTTGACGATCATTTGAAAAATAACCTCGCAAGGAGTGCAGTAAGCAAGACCAGCGCTGTGTTTTCCTCAGTCTTTGCTACTGATCGGGCACTGAGCTATTGGCTTGAAAGCTTTGGCAAAGACGATACAAGCTGGCAAGTTCGACTTCATCCCAGGCCCGCAGTCACTTTCGATGAAGACCCATTGCGCTATAAATCGAGAGTCCATCCGGACGCTACCACCTGAGATTTGTAGCAAATACATGGGCACAGCGGAGGCAACACCACAAGCCGTCTGAATGGGACGGCCTGTAGCAGAATGAAGTTCCAATGAAAACGGCATGCATCGATTGACCATGACCGAAAAGCACACCTGACCATCTGCAGAAATTTCATTCTGCGCCCGCAAAGCCTGAACTTTCCCTAGTTGGTCACCAGTGGAGATAAGACGTGAGTCCACTACGACAACAACACGCGGCACGCCTTATGGCCATCTCGCAGCCTGGATCCACCATCTCACCTGAAACACGAGCTCATTCATCAGAGGATATCACCGCCGATTTGTAGGATTCGCCGGGTATCCCGCTTTGAGAACCGCTTCATCTTGTACAGACAACTGCTGCGAAGATAACCATGGAATATTCCCAAAGTTGGCCGCAGAGAACCATTTGAAACGTCTCAAAATCTCCTTCCTTCGGATGAGCGCCCGACCTCACATTGCGAAGAGAACTCGCCACATTCCGAGGGAAACTGGCTGGATCGCGATACCACATCCATAGCATAGCCTCAACATTACTTTATCGTACTATCCCCTTCCCGATGCCTTGAAGCAGACTTCGAGAGAAAGGGGTCACTGAATGCAACCACCACGAAAACGACTTCTCCGAACTCTTCATCCCATAGCTTCCTGTTCTGAGAGGATGCATCCATTTGCTTCCTAGCGAATGGACGCATATCAGCTATTGCGAAAGTGGTTATATTGTTGATCAGTTATTCTTCGGTAGAGGAGAAACTCAAAGCAATGAACTTGTCTCAACTTGGTCAGAAATTATGGTTCAGCCCAATAAATTGAGCAATTTCCATGATGGAACAGGAATTGTCGAAATCCCAAGATTGACTGACATTCGACCCTGGGGCGTATTCCTCCTCCTAAATGTGCCTGTTACCAATCGCCCAGATAGTAAAATCTATAGCTACCTCTCTAGCTATCTGATCCGAGTTTGAGCCCAGGGTCCGGCACAGAAGTTGTCATGTTAGGTGGGGGTAGTGCAGCGACGGGCACAAAAGTTAGACTAGGGACGACGAAAAACCGAAAGGAAATGAATGAGATTGCTTGACCCCGTTGCGGGTAGCAGTCCTGCAGACTCCTCTTTCATCATTGCCTGGGCACAAGATCAGTGACGGCTAGAGAAACCTCCAGTTTCATCACAAACACTCCCTCTTCCAACATAAGGTATGCGCTTATATCTGTGCATCCCGGAAACCACAAAGCTCCCCCCTAAGTTCTGTGATTTATTTTCTAAAATCTTTGAACAGTCTCTTGAAAAACCTTTTACAGATTTCTTGGCCAATGAGGTCCTGCACAAAAAGTTCCCCGTTTGGGACCTAGTGAAACTGTGTCATGAACCTGGAATGGAACGTACTGAACAAGGTAGAGAATTTATATACCAATTGAACACTTTCTCATGATGAACCAGGAATTGTCGAAACTCCAGCAGGACTGATATTCGATTCTGAGGCGTCAAAGAAAGGCGAACTGATTGAATGATGGAATTATCAACATATTCACCCTTATCCTAAACTCGAAAATTCGCTGAAGATATAATATGCGAACCATGGCGTTGAATTCGATTACCTAAAGTGATCTCATAAGCGCATTGCCCAAGGTGGCAGTATTCCCTATAACAAAGGAATGGAGACCACGTAGAGAGGGTATCGCTATTAAAACACCCAAATGTGTGCAAAAACCAAGGGCTTCCATTAGATCTCGATGATACTCAAATAAAAATGAGCCTCCAACAACAGAAAGTGATGAACGATGAAAAAATTAAAACACGTAATATGAAGAATGGGGTCTTATTTTACTTGTGCGAATCAATGAAGGGAGGGCGTAGGCCTGATAAGTCAATTTTTTCTATGATTAATTCAAGTATTAGAAATAGAGGTGAAACTCCGCTGGGGGGGGGGGGGGAGGCACTCATAATATCTTATCTACATGTCTTTTCAGAGTGACTATCTAATCGAAACCGAATTGCGTTAAAGCCCTGATCTCCAACCACAGCAGGGTTGAGGGAGGGCACTCACATCTATCAGACTCACTCAGGACATATCTCGTTGAGGCGGTGGCTGCGATTGCTACAATTGCTCCCTAGATGCCAAATTTGCACTGGTCGGCCTGTTTGAACTTGGAAGGTCCTGGTTCTAGGTCGTTTTTTTAATATCCGAAAGACATCCCCATCTAATCGCAAATCGGAACCTGCGCTCTGAACGTCGATAAGATATGAGGGCTTTTTCGCAACTCTGTTTTGATTAGATAGTCACTTTGATAAGGCATGTAGATACGATATCATGAGTGCCCCCCCTTAACGGAGTTTCACCAAAATAGAAAAACTCTTCCACCTTCAAATAACAAGATTCCATAATACAGGGGTGGCCAAAAAAAGACACTTTACCCATGGCACACATCACCAAACTTTTCTTCCCCCAGGGTGCCGCTGTTGTTGGAAGTTTTGCGGCGTAATATTCCTCAGATGTCCCTCCATAAGCAGAAGCAAGTCCTCCCTCACTGCCCCCACCGTCTTCGGAATATGACGTCATCTGCCGTCGCCGTCAAGCTCAAGGATGTCTTCAGTAATCGCTCCATCCTCAAGCAGTGACAAAATTTATTCAATCGATTAGCTGATGGATGTCTTCCTATCAGCTGTACCCATAACTATGCAAGACCCGTTCCGGCCAGCGCCTTCAAAAATCTCATAATGGTCCACGATCCTTGGAGGATCACGTTAAGCTCGAACCGTGCACAAGGTTTCCATGGTAAATTCTTCTGGTGTCGTCGGTGTAGAAGGCTATCACGAAGTCTGGTGATAGTTTGGGATGCGCTCTTCAATCTTCAATTGGGAGCATTCGGTTTGAATTTGGCAAAGTGTCATTAGTGCAGCTCCGAGCCAGAGGTGGAGCCACCCCTGTATATTAACTAAACTTAGATAAATAATCAACACTTTAATTTACGTTGATCAAATTATGCAAAATGCAAATTAACAGATTTCTCAACCAAAAGTATTATAAATACTTTTTTCAATAATTAATGAAATACTAGGGTTGACCCACAATTTTTGAACAATTTAAGTCAGTTTTCTTTCTGTCAATTAGTCTAATTACGAAAAGTTGGTATGTTGGGGAACGCATGAGGACCTTCAGCCGGTCTGTTCAGGAAGACCAAATACGCAGCGAGATAGTAAAGTAGGAATCAAAACAGATCAACGACCAAAGATAGCGATTCATGACCATATTAAAGAGAACTTTGCAGGGAGCGTAGTAGATGAGATCAGCTCTGTGTTCGCCCCATTTTTGCTATTGAAAGGGCACTGCACTTTTAGCCGAATAGCATCGGCAAAGACCATACGAGTTGCAAAGTTTGACCTCATCGTGGACTTCCAGTCACTAATGAGGACCCTTTGCATGGATCGGAAGTGCATCCGAACACTATTACAAGGAAACTGTAGCAAGCATCTGCCCCATGCTTATAAGTTGCCACCTGAATGATGGGCTGGAGCAAACGAATCCTCAATGGAAATCCGCATCCATGGATGTGAGGCATGCCTGACCATCTGCGAAATCTTCGTTTCGCGACCGTACAAACAGAACTTCCTGTAAATGGTCAGTAGTGCAAAAGTCACCAGTCCACCACGATAGCAGCAAGCGGCTGAACTGGTTACTACCTTGCAGCCGGCACCCACCAACTGAACCAAAGCCCGAACTTTTTTTCAGTGGATGTCACCCCGCTTCGTAGGATTAGCTGGGTGTGAAGGTAGCCATGGAGTAATTCGAAGTTGGCAGCAGCAATGCATGAGAACCCTTCAAAAATTCTCAAAATCACCCCGGAAACGTCCTCTACGAATCTTCATCCAACAGCTTCCCTCGTTCAGGGAGGAACGCGTCCGTTCGTTCCTCAGCAAATGGATGCATATCAGTGATTATGATGGTAGGTATATTTTTGATCGATTGGTTTTCAGGAAAGTTACATTGTGAAGAAATGAAGGTGTAGAAATTCGGTTAGAGTATGGGTCAACCCAAATATTGCTCGAGCTTCTTTGGTCTTTTCTTCCCTTAGTAATGAGTGCAGAAAGTGGATATTTTTGGCACTCATCGCTAAGCTATCAGATTTGGGTAGCTCGCAGGAATTGGGCTGTCAGTATTTTAACACGGGTGTATTAACAGACCCAAGGTTCGATTTGATATTAAGATGACGTTGTAAGGTCATGCCATGACTGTGCTGATGCTCTCTACTATATAAAACATCTTTTTCTGTGCCTACGCCCCTCTACGGGGATTTAGCGTCGCAACTGGGAAGAAGTGCAGCGAAAGGCTAACGAGGGAAGCAAGGTCCCGACGGTTGACGGGGGGTGGCTATATAAACACCTACTTGAGGGCACTCTATGCAGCTCTATTACCTACCATTTTCCCTACCAAAAATGTTTCCGTTTCGCCCTCCACATCACTTGTCAGAACCAACGCCTCACCGCTGCTGGGACACCCGCTGTAGATTTCGTGGAATTTGCGCCTCTTATTAGATCTTATTAGCTGATATCACTTTTTGTCCCTTAGCAAATACGTTTCCGTTCCACCCTCCACATCACTTGTCAGAATCAACACCTCACCGCTGCTGTCACACCCGCTGTGAATTTCGTGAAATTTGCGTTTTTTCGCCTCTTACCAGCTCTTGTCAGCTGAAACCACTTTCTGTTTCCCACAAAATATGTTCCCGTTCCACCCCCTATATCATATACAGAAATCAGCTCCTGGCGACAGCTAGTACCCGAGCTATGAATTTTCGTTCAAACACACAAACACACACACACCAACAGACACAGTTAGCAGCTTATTATAGTAGAATTATATACGAGCTTTACGATTCGAGTTTTCAAATCCGTGCTCTCAGGAAGAGTAGGCTGGGTCTTGAGGAACACATCGACTACAGAAAGATGATGACTTGTGAGTCAGTAGTCAGAAGGTGCAACCGTGCTGTGTTGAGATTAATATAACCACTCACCCATGGATCATAAGTAGAACCGGGATCTTCTTGGCAGAGTGAGACATTGTCGTGGTGTGAGTTGATAAACATTTCCTATTTACGAGCGCACTTGATATAGGCCTTCGATTTTTTGAGCTGCACGTAACGTACGTGACGGATTCAATGATTTGTCCCCTTGTTACAGCACCCAGTGCTCTCTGCAGCTCCGAACCATTAAAAGGATAAAAGTATCTCTTTTCTAACTTGAGATGAAACTTCGGGATGGACCCCTGATCTTGTCGCTTGTTTATCCACTGCCGCTACGTCACAAATTATTTGCATAAGACACACACCTCATTTCCAAGTATTAGTGAGTCGAGGATCCGATGCTGCTTCTGGAGAGTGAGTGATAAGTGCAAGTGGTTGCCTACTGTGAGGTGAGCCGATGCTCATTCGAACGAGCAATCTCTGGTCTTTACCTTTCGGTGCTACGATCAAATGGGCATGGCCGATCGTCGCCGCTAATTTCCTGGCGGTTGCAATAAGATCATTTCTACGATAGAACGCAGCAACTCCAAATGGTGTCAGTTCCTCTTCGGAGTAATATTAGCCTTTCCTGAATTTGTGGAGAAATCCGGCACGCGCTGCAAGAGCGTCGCTGTCATTGTGGAGATACATCATCATGGCATAATCTACCTTCAGATTCCAAAAAGAGCTGTAGGCTAGACGGCTCATCTTTTCGGATGGGAATTTGGGAGATATTGTTGCTCCTAAATGCGTGGAGGATGACTGTTGGCCAGTCTCTCGCTCCACGCAGCCTTACGACAAGCCATAAACAGGTATATGCTGGAAATATGGGTGTACCGAAAACGGAGCGAGAACTATCCTCATTAAATATTTCACTTATATTTTGAATCGCAATGATACTGAAAAGAATACATGATGCCCACCCCTTCCCCGGACTCAGTCCAAAGTCATAAACCTTGTCCACGCGCAAGTTCAAGTGAGACCCAGAAAGAACGTTGAGCTTCGGATAACCTCTCCAGATCGGGATTCTCAATCGAAGACGAAATTTCAGACGAGGCAAGGGAAGAAAGACTTCAAACTTTTGACAATGGAGCTGAGAACGGTGGATGGCCCCCTGGCTGGAATGGACACGGACCAGTGGTACCTCCATGGTGGCTCAAAGTAGGGAGCTAAGAAATGAAATGAGTACCTTCAAGCACGAATAGGAATCAGGGCAGCAAACCTATAGAACTCGTTATTGCAAAAAAAGCAATTTGTGTTTTTCGCTTTCAGACGAGCTCCACAAAGGACACCACAAAACCAGCAAAACCAAAAGCGAGAAATTACAAACAAGGGTTCCGTACAAGGATGTACTGAAGCCAGGCGAAAGAACAACGCTTTCCGTTCACAGGCCAAAAATTCCTTCATGAATTGGTTTCGTTGTTTCTCTAATGAACCTTCAACCAGCCGAGCTTTTTCATGTCTCAGAGTATTTTTGCGAAATGCGAGCAAAACCAAAAGTTAACGGTCTCCATGAAAACGCTCTCACAAATATCTTAGTCAAAAAGTCTTTCTTCTTTGAGACCACATTCGTATAATCTTCATGTTGAACCCGTGAGAAACGATAAAACTGATTCCTCATCCTAGTCCACCTCTATTATCATGTATTAGGTTGTCCGGGAATTAATGCGGGTTTTGATGTTAAATACTTTATTATAGACATTTTCCTGGAAAGTTTTATATTGATGCTATACTGTTGCACACCTTTGGGAAGCCCATTCCATTCTCTTCCTTATTTTTGAATGTTTGCACCGAAGTCGTCAAAGCATTAGTTTGAGCTAGTTCACTTTTAGAGTCGAAATTCGGAAACAGTGCTGCGAAGGCAGTTCGGGAAAGGTTTTTTGTGTGGGGTCAAGGATGTGTCAACAAATGCGCACTGCGTTAATGGTCACGAAGTTTGCAGTGGAGAGAACTCGAAATCCGGAGTGAGGGGGGGGGGTGGGTACCGGCGTCACTCTCGTGTGGACGGCAACCTCCTGAGGAGGCGGCAGAAGAAGATCCCAGAATAAGTGTGCAATGGCCAGCAGCGTAAGCTATGGCAGGCACATGAACAATTTCGGAGCACCCGGAGATGTTTGGGATGGTATAAAAGCGGTGCAAAAGGGCACCGCGTGAGCTGACTGAGCAGCAGCAACGTCGACCTTCAGGGACCTCATCACTACTCGTTTTATTCCACGCAAATATCCGAGATTTGGAGCATTTCGTCATCCATGACGGAAACTGGATCCTTTGCAACAGAATGAAACAACTATTCAAAAATCTAGTCAGCAAAGAACATCAGAGACTTTTTCCAAAGCAGGAATTCCACAGAGTGACGACTGCGGTGATGGGGTCGCGGCTTTTTGAAGTAATGATAAATCACAGCCCTCCATACCCATGCGAACTCGATAGAGTATCAAGGTGTTCCCATTACGACGACGTAATACACCGGAAACAGGAAGGACTGTATCCAGGAAAGCAAAAAGAGCTGTCCTCAATATTGACGCCCATCCTCATGTCGCACAAACGACCTCGCCAAAAATGGACGACTCTACCTATCCATATTTGTTTTACATAGGGTACTCACTGGAACTCTCTCTCACCAACCTCCACTTTTTGAGCCATCTCGACAGTTTCTTGGGCAGAAAAAGATTTGAAAACCGAGACATATTGAAAAAGACCTTCGACGATTTGAGCGCTTCTACGGTTCCTACATTCTAAACTACCGCATTACTTCAGCAGGCCTTTTATTGAGAGGGATGCGTAGTTTAAAACAGTTTTTTATGTGACTATAAATATTAAATTTGAGCTGAGATCTAGGGGATTAATGGCGGAAATCGGAGAGCCGCATTGATTTCCGTACAACCCAATACATTCTAGAACACAAATATAATAGTTACTCGAATTCTTTGACAAACTTTAAAACTCGCGCACGAATTTAAAAAAGTCTTTTAGAGGCGGTGAAGTGGGCGAGGGCACATAATCGATAGTAATCTCGAAAAGGTAAACTTTACACTTTGTTCGCGCACCCAACACTGACTTCAGAAAATACAGCCCTCCCTTCACGCCATCATTTTGTGTTAAAGAAATATCAGCAGACGTCCGAATCTTACTTGAAAAAGAAGAAGGCTACTCAAAGAAACAAAACCGTGAAATATTTGAACATAGGTTCTCCTGATTGCTCATTACTTCGAAGACGTTCCATGATCGTTGAAATGTATTCTAAAGAATACTCTGTCAATCGCTGTCATCACACTTACTGCCATGTCATCAGAATTCATTGTGGCGATCATGATCATAATCATCGGATCATCGTCCCACTCTATCTTGCTACTGCTCTAGCCGCGCGCATTGCTTTTTTTTCTGGTGGAATACGTGAAACAGGGGTCACAGTGAGACCCAATCGCAGAGAATTTTCGAATAGGTCAGGAGCTATGGCTGGCCATGCCTTCAGCCTTCAGCTTGTCTGAGGTATCGTTCCGAATAACGC
>KZ344988.1:446860-465007 GCA_002352805.1 Teladorsagia circumcincta
TATGGCTGGCCATGCCTTCAGCCTTCAGCTTGTCTGAGGTATCGTTCCGAATAACGCTGCATTATTTAACAGTAATGGCTCGATTACCACAAAGTCAACGAGGCGATACATCCTGTTCCGTATAGTACCTGGGCAATTCCCCGCTCGATCGATAGAATGTGAAGCTCCCCGCGCTATCAGTCTCTCATTGGAATACTGCACATTTTTACTTTCTCCGAGATTGATAAGTAACGTTTATTCGGCTAACGTTTCAGCGAGAATCGCCTTCTTCAGAGCTTTGAAGGGTCGAAACAATTTATGACTACCATGTCTCAGCAACCCTACTGAAGTTCGATGAAAGTGATCACCACGTAATCCAAAGGTGGGCCACCTACCTCGAGATCACCAGACCAGCAGTGAGGCGATCGGACTGTTCGTGAAGTAAAAGAATGAAGTGCACCACGCAAGAGCAGGCACGTGGTCTTTAGCAGCTCCACGGATTGATAAGGTCTCGCACCATAAAGTTGTCTGTCAGTGACAAAAGACGGGAATTTGTGGTAGTTCCTCATCAACTAGTTAAGGCCATCACAGAACACTACCTGGCGCACACCTCTTTTTACCAGGGATCCTCGTGTCCGAAACGCAATCTCGCAAACTTAATCATGTGTGGGTTACTGACCAAGTCAGCGGGTTTTAACTCATCCCTGGTGACACGTTTCAAAATTGAGTCACCATGTTTGTCCCGTCCTGTACTTAATAATGAAAACGCACGAATTCCCTGTAGCAAAAGGCTTGTCATCAATTAGTCCCACCTCAATTGACCTAAATTCTTAAGACCATCTGGTGCAGCTGCTGAAGCACATCCCCTCCCACTCCACTAACACTCGAATGTTCCTGGACCGCCTTCACGCACTGCCCCTGGACAGTGCTTGCGTTATGGAATCATTCGACGAAGAGACCCTCTACACAAACGTGAGCAATGGTTCTGCCATAGAAGCCGTACTGGAGAGGCTATTGAGAGCCCTGCCCTGCCTCTTGCGCTGTAAAGGTACAGTTTCTCGGAAAATGTCCATCAGCTAACTGATCGAAGAAATTTTGTCGCTGCTCCGGAATGGATCGATTACGGACGTTTTCCTTGAGCTCGACGGGACGACAAATGAAGTCGTATTTCGGAGAGGGCGAGGGCAGTGGAGGAAGACCTGATTCTGCTTATGAGGGGAACATCTAAGAAATATCATGCCGTAAAACTTCTATGAACAGCGGCTCCTTGAGGGAAGAAAAGTTTGGTGGGGGAAGAAAAGTTCGGTGATGTGTGGCATGGGCAAAGTGTCTTTTTTTGGCCACCCCTGCATATGACGTACCATGAGCGATTGTTGTCAATCGCTTCAAACCAATCATCTAGACATTCAATCGTGTTAGTCTCGATAGAACGTCGATAGAATTTGTGCGAGATCTGAGTGGAGGTCAATGTAATTACAATCTACTCGGCAATAAATAGACATAGCTAGAGATTCATAATGAGTGAATTTGATGCTACTGCGATCACTGAACCCAACAGGTGGGAGTATTTTCAGATTTTGCGCTAGGCTTTTGTTGCTATAAAAACCGAGACCAACAGATGGTCTCTTCTGGTGGGTTCTTTCACATGCTGTGCAAACTGATGAGAAAAGGAGTTCGTGAAGAGGAGTCAGAGTGGCACTACTATTGCTTTCATTGAATTCTGGTATGTTGAAGTTACCTAAAATTGTAGAATGAAGCTCACATGCAACCATGTCACTAATAGCTTTGGCTAGTTGTTCAGTTTCACCCATCAATTATGTTGGAATTCTGTGAACCGTAATAATTTGAAGGCCCAAACTCTCGTGGAAAAGTTCAGCTAATAGTATTCCATAAGCGTCCTTGACAGATTCTCTAAATACTAGGGACACTAGAGACCTAGAGTGAACCATTAACATCACACCATACCCTGATTTTTAGGACGGTCACATCTCAAAATATTATAGGATTCATCTGAGTTGCGCAGAAGCGAAGATAAATTATGGCTCGACTTGAGCCATGTCTCAGCTAAAGCGTATATATCGTATTTGTGGGCCAAAACTGTATCAATATGAACGATGTTTTTGAAATGACCTGACATTTGCTTAAAAAAGTAAGAGTTCACTCATTACAGACCTCGGAAGCATTGGCATTTTTTCCAAAACAACACAAGAACTATCATTCATTATTGGTGGAATAGCCTTTACACTTCCCGATGTACAGACATCAGCAACCAGTGCAGCGCGACGGTCATTCTTAGCGTGGGTGTAGCGTCTACGCTGCTCCCGTCTCCGCTTAATCTGCTCTCGTGAAAGATCCTCCCTGGCCCCCTGGAGAATCCCATTTAAAGAGAAGAAGCGAAGTCATGCGGCTCTTCTTGCAGCTACACGTTGGAAAAGACGGGAACATAACCATGATAAGCCAATTTTCTTCTTGTGATGTTATACCCACTATGTAAGTCGTAACGGGATTGATTCTATGCCAAGAAAATCGATGATATTACAAACATGAGATAGAACTCATAATACATCGCTTTCTAGCAATACTTGATTTGCATTCAGATAACCGCTTATTATAATAAAAGTTGTCATTCTAATTCTCACAAAATTTGTCATGACCGATGCCAAGAGTAACGCTTTCAGTAACCTTCTGATCAACCGGTCTAGCGGGAAGACGTGACTGATCGTGAGCGTTATCAGGAACAGCTCGCAGGAATTGTCATCACGCAGCTCTTTGAGTTCATTTTTGAGACCTAGGTCTTCCGTGCGGAGTGAGTTGAGTTCAATCATCGTTGCACATATGACCTTCTTCACAGGATCGGCAACACGTCGGGTTTCACAATATCATCCACTTTCGATTGTAGTTCCAACCAGCTAGCTGTTTGCCTATATTCATGACCATTGGAAATATGACGAACATGCACTGACAAAATGATAGGCGAATCCTTAATGATAGCACAACGGGAAGAGTAGGAATGAGAAGATCGGTAGCTAATTAGTACATTCGCAAAAATAAAGCCATATGTCGAAACTGTCTTGATCGATGCATAGGGGCCACACTGAGCAACGTAGACATATATTGCTTTCAGGATATCCAAACATATTAGATTCAGTATTCACATACACGCCACCGACAGCTAACCTTGATCCAAATATTCAACCGTCAGTGTATAGAATAGACAACTGTCTATCGAGTACGATCAAGTGTCTGAAGTTTGTATTTGGAAAACTGAATCACGAAAGACCAGTCAAAGTATAATGCCTGACGCTCAAGGACGAACAGGTGTACCTAGACTGGTGCCAATGGTTCTTCTTTGAAAGCACTCAGATGCCACGCTAGGCTACTCCGAGTTGTAATCTTGTCCTTTACAAACAACCTTATTGCAAAAAATAGTAGAGTAGTTGAGCCAAAACGAGAGCCCAATTGCAAGCAACCGCCCAAGATGAGTTAGAACGGTCACTTTTCATAGAAAATGGTTAGTTGAGTGTCATTCCCCACGAAAGTGATTAACAGATCTATGCCAACTTGCCTGATATTCTTCTTTTTTTGCTCCATCCTACTAGGGGAATAGCTCTTCGCGCCCTGTGTTCTCGTTCTTCGCCTTGTGAGGCCACCCAACCACGACCCGCGGCGAAATGTAAGTACATCACGCTGGTCACGTCGGCGGCGCTCAAGTGCTCCTCGGTTCCTGTCAGTTCGTCCGTTTGAAACAAATGTGTATTTTCTTCAACACTCTCAACAGTTCGACTCTATTCAAGTGATAAACTATGAATCTCTTGTAGACGTCGAGTAGGATATATGATCTGAGACTGAGAAACAGACTCATACTCAGGAATAAGAACTGGAGGAGCCCCTGATTTTGATGGGCTTCGTTCCCATGAGTTTGAGCGAAGCTACTGCGCCTTCAGGCAGTAGCCATGAGTGATACAATATCGAGTGGAGCGTAATGGGACGGTCCAGCCATCTTCATCACTGCTCCGGCACTTCAGTGTCACTTTAGGCAGCCATCATATTTTGCACCACCAGTCTTCTCAGTCTTCAAAAGCATCGCCGTGCCATCACGGAGAGCTAGCATGGATCCATTCATCAGGCTCCTTTTACTTACACTGGTTAGCTCACGCAGCAGCTCCAGCTTTCGCAGGTTGGAGAGTGGTTGGGGTTACAGCCTCTCATAGACCCAATTCGGTAGAGACACGTCCTTCTGACAATGTTTCTTCTCGGTGCTTCTCGGTGTTTCTTCTTCGTGATATTTACCATTCCACATACGTACATTGCCTCTGGCATTGTCACTCAATGGGCGCTCAACATCGCTGTGTGGGCTATTTTTAACACATTTCAGGTGGATATCCAAAGACTTTCCCACAACGAATCATGATGCCGAGCGCCTTAAGTGAAAATCCAAGCTCTCTGTGTTGCATAGATTCCAGATTGTCTGGAATTAGTCGCACGATTTCAGACCCAGCTTTCTTGAAAAGTGGAGCCATGCCGACACTGGCAACCACATCAGCACTGGTATGTCGTAATGCCTCTTTTTTTCAGTGAGACACTAATAGATCCCCCGATGGCTGCTCTGTAGATGTCTGCTGCCGTTACATTTACGGCCTTCAGGCTCTCAGTGACATGGACATGGGTCGGTTCCACCATCATTACTTCGGCGCTCTAAGCCGCCTTGGACAACTCCACCTGTCCCATGCCGGTCTCTCTTGCCAATTCCAGTAAGTTGGCAGCTTTCACTCTTCTACAAGTCTCAGGTACAGGTATCTCATAGTAGCTAACGTTAGTAAGATGGGCACTGCCGCTAAGGGTAGTAACCGCAGGACCAACTATATTCTCGGATAGGCCTTGCAAGAAGCTTCGCTCTGGATAGCCGTAGGCGGTGAGATGGTGAATGTAATGCTGAGAAAACAGCCTCTTGTATCCATATCGTACGCTTACTCCACCATATAAAAGTAAAGCTTTATGAAAGTCCATCGACTCAAATTCCAAGTCTTAAGACTACGACTTTGAATGATCGGCCGTTTACGGCAGGTGTCAGGTTTGGAGCGGAGTAGTGCCGCTCCACCGCGCTGACATCATTCGTTATCATGCCCAGCCAGTCGTCGTAAGTTATTGGCTTATTTGGATTCCCTTGTGTGATGGTAACTCTGCCAAAGGTGATCGTTGGAACCTTGGTCGTGAATCGCTGCATTCTGATACAATTGACCCATGGCCTGATGCAGCCTAAGCTTCATTTTCAGTGGAGCTTCATGGTAGTACAAATTCGCGGCAACAACCTAGTCATAAAGGCTCAACTCATCAGCTTGTACATATCTACCGTTCTCTTGGTGAGCCTCCAGTACATCTCGGAACAACCGTCCGATGTCGACCCCGGTCTCTGGTAGCCTGTACCATGTTAATGGTAGCTTAACACCGTCATTGTACACGGTATCCCCTCGTACAGCCGGGATCCACTTTTATAACGCGCTCCACAGTAGCTCTCTCACAGAAGCGAAGCTACACAGAGGCCCATACCGTGCTTGCGCAACCTTGCATCACGTATGGCCTCATGAAAAGAAACCATTCTTGTGCAGTGAACAAGTGCTTTCCAATGTTCAAAATCTTATTGATGCCGGGGCGATGGTCTTCGTTCTGCATCGGCTTGATCCAGGACCAATGTCTGGATGGTACCTTCGAGTTTAGTCAAATTAAGACTCGCGTTCACGGATGGTCCGAGAATCAAGCCAGGAAACTTGTCCCATTCTTATTATTATTTCCTTTTTTCTGTCAATGCGGCCATTGTAAGTTCTTTCGCAACCGAAATATAGTGTCCAGTGGTGAAATGCGGTTTCAACCAGTCTTGATTGAGAAGAGTTCTTCAGAATATTCACAAGTTCTATTGAGATAGCAATCAAACAATGAGGAGAGTCAGATCAAAGAGATGAGTATTGTTAAGATTTCGAGCCACTGTTTATAAACATGTAGTGGGCGTGTCCGAATACTGTGGTGTGGGCCGTGGCTCGGCGGCAGTCCTCGATACCCGAGGATATTTTGGACAGCTTCACGATGTCGATGATATGGGGCCAAACTCCTCGGTACCCGGGGATATGTTACACACAATAACGTTTACGATCTCATAATCAGTGTCAATTCCGAACCTGAAACCACAGTATCCGTTGAAATTACATATACAAATCCATTTCATCCGGATCATCTCTGCTCAGATACTGCAACACTTCGGCTATTACGTTATTGGAAACTGCTTTTCTTCTTTGTCTCGCCCGACCCTCACCACCATCACTGGCAGGCTAATCAGTGACGACAACTAGTACATTCGACTCCACACACTCTTATCGGTCGGTGCATAGGCTGCGCATAACAAGTATAATACATTATCATACTTGCCAACTTGTTTCGATTCTGTTAGTCCTTCCTCAAACTGAATAGCGCTCACGCCACCACTACTTTTAAGCTCTTGTATAATCTCTTTGTATTCACGATACATGGCCAATGCTATTCGCTTCAGTACTTGGTCAACGCCTTCTGCAGGCTCCTCCTTTTTCTTGATGGCCACGAAGCTGGGATCAGGCATAAGGGATCACTTTGTGGTGTTACTCTTTAATACACCAGGGCCTTCTTCCGATGCGGGCCTCCTCCTAAAAAAACGCTGTATCCAACCAAACTCATACGCCCAACCACCTTGCAACCTTTTGCCCCTCTGTTCCCATATCCTGTTAGTTGCATTCAAAATGACAGCGTTCATCTCGTCTTGAGGTTCAACCGACCCCAACTAGTTCAAGACTGCATCGTAGCCTCATGTAGAGTGCACACTGGTGTTTTGCAACTCCTTTGGCTTATCGCCTGGTGTATAGTAGGCATGCACGGTGATGGTCCGCTCAGAGTATGAGCACCACGACTTTCCATCAGCATAAGAATCGGGTTGACCACATGCATATCACTGAAGAAGTCCTGAGGCCTCGCGTAATTTAGTATTTCAGCCAATAGGTCCACTCTATCTGGATTGAAAGGTCACTGGTATCCCTTCCACTTTACACCGCCACGCACTCGAGCCCTTGCCTTCGGCACATGGACATTGCGCCCAGAATCGCTAGGATACACAGAAGTGAGATAGCTTATTATCTGAAACCAGAACATAAATGCTAAGTGGGAATCACATAACCATAAACGGCTGAACGATGGCTAAACACGACATCAATCATACTTTATAAAAAAAGCAAGAGCATCTCCTATTGATCCCCTAGCACAGAGGGGAAATTTGCTCTAGACCCTACTTCTTCCCTCTATAGGGCAAGAGACACCCTTGTGAAACAAACACAATTTCTTAGTGGGGATTCCCTCCAACCTCCCCAATGTTGTAAGACCCCAGTGGGAATTGATGGAGGGCCTTAAGGGCCCTTCACTGTTTCCCTCATGTGAGAGGTCCCATTAGAGCAGATTTAAAAACAAGTGCCTTGTTACTAATTAAGACGCCACTCAACCCCTGACGCGCGCCAAAAATTAATGTAATATCCGTAATCAGGGCTCCAACTAACCCCCATGCACAAGTTTCCAGCGGATTTGATGAATACAGTCGTGGCGCCAGATTGGCGCCAAACGGCGTCGGATCGCTCCAGCGCTAGAAACGGGTGTCATCTTCGTAATCAGAACCACAAATAACCCCTGAGTACGAAGTTTCAGCGAAAAACACCTTTTTGACATTTTGGAGCAGTGGAATAGTGCCGGGAGTTCAGTAGAGGTAGACACAAACCCACACGGATAGCAATAGATAGCAAAATAGATGTCTTGTTGGAATTCGGGTTCGGGGAGGGGCACGCGATGGCATGGCGCTCTTTTCGTCCGCTCCTTCACCCGGGATGGCGCGTATTTCGAAACTGCCATTTGATGGCTAAGGAGTAATTGCCGTGCTGGAGGTGCACAAGAACAGAACGAAATGCCATCGCGCTCCCTCCCCCTCCCCCGAACCCGCGTTTCATTAATGTTTTTCTTGGTACAACACGTTAAAAATACTTTTGACGTCATTATAGAGCAGAAGAGTAAAACTTGCTTTTCATACTCATTACACTTATTTGATCGGGGTTCCTCTACTACATATACTCCAACTGGCTTTCACGCATTAAATGTTATTAGGATTTCGTGTGCTATTCAGGTTTTGTATAGTTACCAACCAAATTTACGAACGTGAGGAGAGGCTGCCGGGTATTGGCTATGACTTCCAAGAATCTCAAGTCAGCCACGTCCTCTATGCGAAACGAACAACATGGACACTTCGAAACGAACATATCTCTTTCGTCCACGCTTTCTTGGCCAGACATTTTTCGTTGAAGTAGTTCAGTTGTCGCTGATTCTACCTTCTCATCGCCCGTAAGTATTGAGCAATGATAGCAAACGAGCCCTTTTCATCTACTATCATTGTTCATCACTTTACGTTGACGCTCATGAGTACCGTTCAATGAGGTTTTCTCAAAATCTTCCAGAGCTTTCATTTAATTCCTATCATTGCCTCTCATCAACGTTAACGTTGTTCGTATGTTCACAAACACTACGCTGTCCGTTCCAAATGCAACATACATAGAGTGAGTCGAATCTTCTGCTATAGCTTTTTTCTTCTTATTTCGAGTTTTCGTGTGCGACAATTATTACCACTTGTCAAGCCCTTCAATGAGTTTCCTGCAGTGTTTGTAAGAATCATGCGAGTTTTATTTGTTTTGCTATCATTGCCTCTTACAGAGGAGAATCATATATTATCCTGCACATTATGTTATCACTCGAAGTATCAAATCGGCATCAAATCCAAGCGCGACAAGTAATAAAGCAATAGTTTTAGAAGAGTCTTCAACTTCAGCACTGTTGATAGAACGGGCCAGAAACATGAGAAATGTGACTTGACAAAAAACCCACCTTGGAAAGCCGCTAGAGAGCGAGCGCTCCGAAGTGAACGTGGTTGGCATCTGCCGAGGAGAAGGCAGCCGATTCCCGACCACGCCCACCTCAAGACGGTTCGGCTCCCTTTCTAGCGGCTTTCAAGGTGATTTTTGGCCCAGTCAAACCTCATATGTTCTTGACTAGGGCTAGCGCATCCTACCACACCATCAGTGTCGAAAGTAAAAACCTTGCCGGAACTGTTGCTTCCAGTTGGTGAGCCTTTCAAAATGCGATTCAGTCGCAAGCACCTTCCAAGCAGTGTGAGTTGAAAATAATGTAGTAGCCCTTAAGGTCATATTTTTATGTACGGGGCGGGCAAAATGACGGTACCATTTTTTCATAAAAAGGCAATGTGATCGAAATGTCTGAAATTAACAACATCATCGTATTGGTGGAAGTTCATCAAAAAGGAACAGCATCACTCCTCGGAGTAGCGTTTTGTGCGTTGACGAATTAACGAAGGATTGTTAGAAGGTGCCTTGCTGAAACTGTTGCTTCAACAGTTGGTATGCCTTTCGACAAACGGTTTAGTAACAAGTACCTTGAAGGTAGGCGTTGTCGAGTGTCGAGGCATTTAGCTTCTGCTCAACTTGTCGTTGTTCCTATTACGCTTGTAGCAATGCTCTGCCGTCAGCACACTGAATACAGAGCACTTCATAAGACTCGGGTTGGTAGAGCCATGATGCCGATCCTCCGATATGATGAATTCTGATATCCTGTTCGCACCAGATTTTGGACAATCTTCGCATCGTGAGTGGGCGCCCAATCTTGCTCTCATGCCCTGTGTTTCCTATTTAAGGTATTCTGGTCCAAAGCCTCAGCCGAGACAGGAGGAACGAGATGACTTCTATTACAATTTCTTACCTTGAGCAGCAGTGATCCGAAATGTCTTTGAATCGTGTTCCTAGTGTTATGATTTCTACGAAAATCATCACTGAACGGCTGCCTTTTTATAGCATTAGTTCGATACCTCGGTAGTCTTCCTGTTCTATATCCCGACAACAGCACACCTTTCATCAAGGAAACGAACGACAAATGAAACGATCGAGAGACTATGCCCTTTAGTATCTCGTGTAAGCTAGGATGCTTTTCTTTGTTACATGTTTTTCCCTGTTAGCCACCGAGTCAGAAGCTTATGACGTCAGCGTGAAGGATCGACCATCTGCCACGTCACAATCTTATCACTTCCGCTTCCCACGTGCCTATATAAAGCCATGATCCTTTTTTGTGAGTGCAGTTGAAGTTTCCGAATAATACTGAGTGGTTGCTAGCCGCGTAATTCGGGGTCCGAACCCAAGTACCGAACTCAGAGGATCGATACCGCCCGCGGGGCCGTTAAGAGCGGCTAAGGCGTGACCCCTGCCACAGATAGGCAGAGTACCTCCTGACTTAACTAGGCACGGCGGCGGCACGTGTTACGTGTAGGCCGTAGCGCTGCTCCTGCCGTTACAGTCTCGGCGTACTTCTATCCGCGGAAGGGTTCAAACGTGTCGATCGTTACGATTCGGTGATATACGGACATTCATACTGTATTGCACTGAGACTTTGGAAATCCGCCGTGGAAAAGAAAAACAGTCGATCGGATAGTTCTCAGTTGCAGGTTACCATGTCGTCTGTTGTTGAGATGAATCCAGAGGATCTAAAGCGTCTGCTGTTGGATGAGAACACAGCAACAGCGGAACAGTTAGCGTCAATGAAAACGACGCTGGAGCACCTTGTCAAAAAGGTGGACAGCCTCGTAGTCAAGAAACTGCCACAGGTGCGTGCTTCAGCGGAAGTCATTGCAATGAGAGTGGCAGGCTTGCGAGAGTGGCCTGCACAGATGCTGCAGGGGGTTCCAACTAAACCGCTAAGCAACTAGAGGACCTAGTAAGCTCAAGGATGAGTGCGAAGTGCAACCTCACTGAGCAGGAGCTAGAGCGTGTAAATGAGTTGGAACACGAAGTTTGTGCTTATGAAAAGGTAGTGTGCGAAACGCTCGCGCTAGTGTTACGCGCAAAGGCTCTACAGAGCGACACGCTCGGAGCAAAACCTGAACACTATGAAAAGTCTCGTCAGAACCCAGACACGAGAGACAGTGGAGACGCCTTGGCGATAGTTCACGAACAGTTCAATATCAGCGATTTCTACGACGTTCAATACCATCTCAAATTCGATCCGATCGCTCTTGCTCAAGGTAGGCTTCGCCAACACGCTGGTAAAGCTAATAAACTCGAGCCTGGAATGGCTGAACAAATGTTTCTGCATCCAGGGAAGACGACAGACTCGAGGCCAAAGAACAAAGGCTCAACCCAATTGTCGTCGACGAGGTGCCGAAGCCCAGGTGAGTCACATTGTGAAGGAAGTCAAATGGGCTGTATATTGGCAGCAATGGCTCTACCCGAGGTCGAGACATACAAAGACTCTCAAGGGAGAAATTTTGAAGATTTCGTATTGAGGTTTTCGATGAAATATCAGAACCTCGAGCTCTAGAATAGGCTGCATAACCACTTGTTGCTTTCGAAATTAGACGGGTACCCAAAGGCAGTAGCTAAGGCACTACCTAAACACATGAGGGAAGGGAACTTCGACGACTCCATCAACGCATTGAGGTTGAAGTTTGAGTTAAACAGTTCGTCCATCCAAATGAAAGCATATATGGATCTGAAGCGCCTAAAGAAGTCAGGAGACGTAACGAGGTATTGCCTGGAACTGGAAAAGCTAACTAGAGAGGCATACCCCGACGCTTCGGAAGAAGAACTGTCTCGTACGAGGGCAGGAGAGTTGGTAAGCCAACTGACAGACTGGCCCGAGAATCTCCAACTCTACACGACCATGGAGATTGCTCCAAAAGAAGCGGCGTACGAAATGGTCAAAGCCATGGCACAAAGATTCGAGAGAAGTAAAGAAGTCGCGACAGCAAAGAGAGAAGCGCGGTCAGAAGGTGAACAACGGAAACTTCCTGTCAAATGCTACAACTGTGATAAACAGGGACACCTAAAAAAGACTGCCCGTTACCTAAAAAGTCGAATGCTGAGAAGTCAGCGAATGCCAGCCAGAAAGAAGAAACGGCGAGAGTTTTCACGGCATCTCTGAAAAAGTGGATATGCGGTGCAGTGGAGGCCAAGGATAAATGCGAGCTTGTGGGAGAGCAAACCACGACAGATGTCCGTCTTCTTGGGATGTCAGTAGATGCTGACGTGGAAGAAATACCACGGGAACAGCAGAAGCAGACATTTGATGCCTCGGGCAATAAAATGTCCTTCAGGGGAGCTAAGCTAACGCTGCAGATATCCGACGGTAGGAAGGAGCGTATAGCTTTGTTTGTCATGTCCGGAGGAGATGGCATGATTGTTCTCGGAACAAATGCACTGCAAAAACTTGGTTATGGCCTCACTCACCAAAACCAAACAACTCCGACACAACCGTCCACTGTCGTAAAGAAGGTTTGTACAATAAATGAGCGGACTAGGAAACGGCAAAAGAAATCTCCCGATAGTCATCTTCCAGTAACCATTGCCAAAAGAATGTACCTACGTCCGGGCGAGACGAAATCGCTACATATCCGGTACGATGGCCTGGCGCAGGCGGGAGTCTTTTGGTTCCAGGAGCACCTTCTTCCAGATGTCGCATGGAAAGGTGGAAATCAGGCAACAGCGCTGCCCATAACGAATACCTTTGCGGGAGCAAAGATTTTCCGAGTAGGGGAGGAGGTGGGAACCTTCGAGCCCACGGAAGTTGTGGAAGTGGAGCCTGTCAAATGATCGGGAAGATAGTGACAAAATGCCTCGAAAGATGGAAATCGCATACGATTGCGACGAGGGTGTATGCACGAAGACACCGAAAGTTGGCGATCGCGTGTACCTGAAGGCTACCAGAGAGAGGGAGTCATCTCACAACCCCAAGTTAGTGAACCCATGGGAAGGGCCGTATCGCGTCCTAGAAGTGAGCGAGAATAGTGCCCTGGTAACCATGATTGAGGGGGATAGAGACGCAGTAAGAGTACCTTTTAATATGCTGGTGAACTTAACACCTGGAGTCACAAATAAACCCCTTAGGACGGCTAAAACCCGCAGGAAGAGAAGGTACTGATGCTGTTACTGTGTCTGAGAAAGTTATGTGTTGCAAAGCGCGTCGCGAGCAGAATGCTGCACGAGCGAACAAACGCAGGGACGAGTTCAAGCCAGATTTCTTTGTTATCGCAGATCCAGGACAAGCCCACCATCATCTCGAGATGTCCTCCTGTGAACCAGTCATTCGTGGACCCGATGGACGAGCAGCAAGGGAATCGAGTGAGGACGGAAAGCGGAGGCGTATGAGTTCCCAGCAGTTTCGAGGACACCCGCATGGACGCACGCCCACGAGTGCTCAACAATTTGGAATGGATCGTACGCAGCTGCCGAACGCATGGATAGGGAGCAACCGCTGAAACTAAGAGTCGGGACGACTCTTTGTCCCCGCCGGGCATGTAAGCTAGGATGCTTTTCTTTGTTACATACGTTTCCCTGTTAGCCACCGAGTCAGAAGCTTATGACGTCAGCGTGAAGGATCGACCATCTGCCACGTCACAATCTTATCGCTTCCGCCTCCCACGTGCCTATACAAAGCCATGATTCTCTTTTGTGAGTGCAGTTGAAGTTTCCGAATAAATCTGAGTGGTTGCTATCCGAGTAGCTCTCGCTCTTTCCCGCATTGGTTAGTAGATAGGCGTTTTGATGCTTGTGTATTTTTTCTAAGGCAGGTGCAAAGAGTATATTGCAAGAAAGCACGCGAGATAGCAGTTTCACCTCCAAGTTGTGCAAGATGACTTCCAACGCTTCTTCGTTGGTATTTTTAAGAGGTTACTCGTGCTCGTAAAAGCAATCTCTCGGATTGAGACGTATTTGTTCTTTTGAACAGTCCAATGAGGTTTATTAGGACGGACGACAGAAGTTTTATGGAGCCTCTGAATTGTCATACAATGTACCAGCTCTGCGGAGCAAAGTAGTGATTGCTGCTCGAAGAGTTAAAGGACTGTCCATCGAAGAACTGATATACAGTGCGCGTCAATTATATGCCACCCCTAATTTTTTTTTCGCTTTCCCAACTCAGATGGAATTTTCATAAGTTCTCACGGCAACCATCGTCTCCGGCGTGTCTGAAAACTAAGAATGGTGTTGTTTGATTTTGCTCAGCGCGGGAATCCAAATTGCTATACTCTTCTGAAGAAAGTTGGCCGCGTCAATTGCTTACGCCATCCCAAATACTCTCGGGATTTCTCTTTCCTTTGAGGCTATTCAGCTACGCTATACATGTGGTAGAAATGAACAGATCCTTCTCTTATGCAATTGCCGTGAATGGATGGCCATTTGTAATTAACCAGTTCAGAATATCATCTTTATGTTAGAAAGCAACTGCATGAAACACTCTACCAAAGCTAAGACCGCATTCTATGTTTGCCATCGCACCTGCTGCTTTTGGTAGAACTCATCGATGAGCAAATCCAGGCAAAATTGGAAAATTTGACGTGCCCAAGTGCTTCCAAAATCATTTTTTGACTGAGGTCAACTTCATTTGGGCTCTCTGCTCCTCGAGCTTGAAACCTCTACGCTCACCAAGTCCCTGTTCAGAGAGAATATGATTCGTACTTATAACCTGCCCAGTACAGATCGCTCAACCGACTAGACTTTTTCCGGTAGGATGGGTGGACCGACGATCTATGTCATCACCTCAATGCCCCGTACATATTACTACTGCACCATGCCGTCATTTTTCACCCACTCAGTACACGGATCCTACCGGAAAAAAATCCGATCGGTTGAGCGATGGGTACCTGGTGGGTGAGAATTAGAAGTCATACTCTCCGTGAACAGGGACTAACAAGGGCAGGTCACTAGGCCAACCCGGCCATGAAATGGTTTGTACATTTCCATACTCGGCTTGAGGCGCTGAGCTCAGATCTGCTTTTCGTATCTGCTAAACACTTCTCTGAAAGAAGTTACGGAGGGTTTTCTTTTTTGCCCTTACTTTCCAGTGGTTTGCCTGCAATCACATGTAAGCGCCGCTATAAACGTCACGAAGTTATCCTGAATAGATTAATGCAGCGAGATTCAGTGGTGCTGCTGGTAACGCTCTTGCTTCTCAGGCAGGATGTTACGGGTTCGGTTCCTAGTGAAGCTTCGTGTTTTGCTTTTTTTCAAACTACGCTCAAAAACCTTTTTGAAAGCGTTATTTCATCAACAGTCGCCAGAAGCTGGATATATGAAAAGTTTGTAAGTAGGTTATCTTTTGTTCGAGCACTGCTTGGCCCATAGTGTATGTGGCGCAGGTTCTAAGCTTTTTCGGGGCAAGTAGGTACGATATTCCTGTTCAAGGGATCAAACTACCCCTAGAAACGGGTTTCTAACCAAACCTGAGGCTATCTCCTAATTGAGAAAAGGCGGAGCCGTCAGAAAGTTACTGCTCCCCAAACAGCAGTTCTAGAGTGGACCAACCATCGACGGCGGGGGAAAGCGGAGAGAGGGGGTTGTTCCTAAAGAATAATGCCTTGTAGATCTTAGAATGATGCATACGGTCTAAGCCGGACACTATTTTTATAATTTTTGGAGTCTTTTCAAAAGGTTGATACCTCCCCAATTCGAGAATTTTGTATTAGGTTGCTGGATGAGTGAGTAAGTGACTGGCCGGATTTTCGAGGTCAGGTTAAAATTTCAGATTTGGCCAAAAGTTTGCCCAAATGGGGGATCCGACTCCTTGATTACGAATATCGCACTTGTTCTCTACGAAAAGGCTTGGCGCCTGTGCTACAGGGCCTAGAGTGGTCAGGAGCGCATGTCGCCGAAATTCGTCATTGACCCCCCTTAAATTCTATCAGGAACACTCCAAGCTATTTTACCGCAAACGGCAAAAGAGAAAGCTTGCTAAAGAATCGATCCCAGGACCTGTTCTTTTGTGAGTCCAGACCACTGCCGCTGCGCTTTTCTGCTTCATAATTCTTTTCAGAGAAGCGTTTAGCAGCTAAGGAAAGCAGATTCGAATTCACCGTTGCAAGGCGCGTATAGTGATATACATCTCATTTGTCCGGGTTGAGCAAATGACCTTTCCTTGTAAGTGAGTGGAGGTTTCAAGCTCGCAGGAGCAGAGACCCCATATGAAGTTGACCTCAGTCAGAGAAGTGAATTCGAAAGCTGCCTGAGCACGTCGAACCCTCCAATTTTGTACGAATATGCTCTCCGATGAGTTCTACCTAAAGCAGCAGGTGCGATCGCAAAACATAGAATACGGTCTTAGCCTTGATGGAGTGTTTAGTGTTTCATGCAGCTGCTTCCCAACATAAAGAAGGATGTACTGAACTGGTTAGTTATAAATGGCCAACCATTCACGTCCATTGCCTAAGAGAAGGATCTGCTCTTTTCTACTACATGTATAGCGTAGCTGAATAGTCTCAGAGGAAAGAGAAATCCTGGTGAAATTTTGGGATGGCATAAGCAATTGACGCGGCCAATTTTCTTCAGAGAAAAATAGCAATTGAAATCCCCGCGCTAATTAAAATCGAGCAACATCATTAGTAGCTTTCGGACACGCCGGAAACGATGGTAGCCGCAACAATCCATGAAAGTCCCGTCAAATTAGGGAAGTGAAAAAAATTAAGGTTGGCATATGCAATTGACACGCACGGTATGATGTATTTATTTAAGATTACAAGGGTGGTGTAGTAGCGAGTGGCACGCTTACCACACGCGCGCTCCAGGGATCAAATCCTGGCCAGTGCTCGTTCGTGCCAACCAAGCCTTCCATCCCTCCGGGGTCGGTTGATTGGTGCCAGACATGTCTTAGAGGGTAAAAACACTGACTTGCACATGTACAAATAGGAGTAGAATGCGTGCCGTATCCCAAAAAGGGATTGATCAACGGCAAATGCTTTATCCTTCATCCTTTTATTTATACAAAACATAATATACATCACCACTATTAGCAATATCTCGCCAAGACGAGGGTCGGTATTCCAAGCCTTTCTTGTAGAATGCCACAGAGTTTTGGTTGAAGAAAAATCGGAATTGGATGTCGAGTTTCACATCATAGTGATTGAAGTAAGATTTTCTCCTCAGAAAGTGAACTAGAGAGGGCAGCGGATGGTCGTTCATTTGCATGAGGTTAGTGCTACAATAAGGAGCTGAAATAACTTGCCTCTCGAAAGTCTCCAATTTTCTACGAATTCTCTTCACAAGGTGAAGTCGAACGACCTCGGAAAAACTGCTTTTTTCTCACTTTGCTTCCAGTTTGAAAGTTTTATCGACGATTTTTCATTTTTGACAGCACGATTATTTGGTGCCGGTTCCCAGTGTGAAGCCTCTCACACATTTCTCGAATAACTCAGGGAAGTAGAATTTACAGGAAGTTGGGCTTTTGCTGCCGGAACGCTCCGAGTAGTATAAGCTAGTTTACTGCAGCACTGTGAATTTGTTAGCTCACTGCACCCGCTCCACATCTCTCTCGAGTATGCTGAATGGTCATTCAAAAGAATCGTGGGAAACCACCAGGAACATGATGAAGTCAGAGCGGATTAATAGCTTATTCGGGGTCCAAGCTTGTAAGATACAATCTCCATTTTTTCGAACCTCACGACTTTATCGAGGTCTCAGTACTTTCACTTTGACACCAAAAACGCTCTAACAATTAGCACTCACTTTATTCAGATTCCTTTTCAAAGACGCCTCTACAGGGTGGCTGAAAAGTAAAGGACGCCATGTTTTTGTGTGTAATAGCCAACAAAGAGACTCGATCAGAAAACCGACTTCACACAAAGATAGAGATAAGCTGTTTGACTACTTATGCAGGAGGTGCTTTGAATTTGACCACTCCGTTTTGAGAAAGGCCTTCTGGCGTCCATCGGCAAAATCAGCACTGCGCCGCAAGTAGCCAACGGCGTTGTCGTCCCACCTCTTCTGAAGCGCTAACTTCAGAGCACCCACCGAGCTGGTGAAACCTTGTGAGTTCTTCCTCTACAACATCCTCACATAAAGGAGTTTATCGGGTTAAGGGCTTGAGGAGAAGAAGGTCACATTTAACTGCTCCAATGGCCCGGGGAGTGAGTGCTCAGGATGGCTCTGCTGGGTTTGGACGCGTATTAGAGAGTTTAGGTTCATGGAAGGCAAACGATCATTGAGCAAAATGCCCGTTATTCCAGAACAGCATACCGTACCTCATTAAAGTCTTTTGCAAGGCCTTCGAGTTAGTTTTTAACATTTGTGGAAA
>KZ344988.1:477803-491468 GCA_002352805.1 Teladorsagia circumcincta
TGTTACAGTCGTGTAATCTGAGAAACTCGTTGGAACGACTCTTCGAGGAAGTTAATGCGATATGGAACCACTTTTTAACTTAACTGGGGCACAAATTAGCTAAATGAACGCGCCGATGTGCTCTCCTTGTTAAATTGATAGTCACATAAGAGAGTCGCTGATAATCAACACTTGAAAGTTATCTTCGATGCAAAGGAAACGTGAGCCCGAATGCAGCCTATTGTGTCCAAAAAGCTAGGGGCTCAGCGAAAGCTTCTTCAATGCACGACCAAAGTCGGGTGCGTGGAGCAGCCTCAGCAGGTTCCTACGCGCTGAACGCTGTCGCAGTTGCAACTCTTCAGTCGATCTGGAAAATCAAATGGGTCAAGGCGGTGCTGCAGTCGCATATGTCAAGGAACAGCACATCGCACTCAATAAATGGCTCAACTTGGATTGTTTTGTTTGTCAACTGCTGTTCTATGCCACAGTTAGCAAACGAGTCTATTCAAAATTCTAACTGCTAGAGCTACATATAGGTGAAAATCCACTTAGTGGGGCACTCTATTGTGTTCTCCAATACTTAAAGCGAGAGATTACGATGAGATTAGCTGGATCTACAGTAGAAGTGGGGATGCTGACTTAAGCATTTGTAGCGGAAAAAGCCAAAAAAATCCGCCTAGTACGCGCAAAATAAGGCCTGTTTTCCTGCCCGTTGACCATCGACACAGGACGATCTGGCAACCTAGTGAGGAGTTGTTTTCACGTGATAACCTGATAGCCATCATCAGGCCAATAAACACCTTGCTCTGTGATAACGCTTTCCACACAAAAGTTCTGTGATACGGCCGCTCTAGGTGAGATGCCCTTTCAAAATAATAATCGAACGATGTTGCTGCTGGCAACCACTGATAGGCGGATCTCAGGCGGAGGCGGAGCTCGGGAAGGATTGACAAGCCCAGCGTTCTGCAACTAGCGCACCTTGGGCCACGAAAAGACCACATATCGCATCCTCTGGCGCCTGACCACTGCTTCCACTAATGCATTTACTTCCATGCTGCATCCACCCTTTATCGTAATCTCTCGCTTTAAGACGAGATTGAGAGCGCTCTGACACAAAATCGATCACTTAAAGTGTACTTCTGATAAGTGCCGGTGTAGTGTAAGAGTACTATTAGCTGCTTCCACTATTCGGCCTGCAATGGTCCAAGGAACCGGTCCTAAAGCACAAGTATGGAGAGCTTTACCTCGGCCCGAGGGTGGAGGAGCTCCACAGCGTATAAACTGGTGCAGAAAATTGGATAGGATGTGGACAGGGGTGTGGAATGTAGGACATCACCTGGTCCTTATTAAAAATGAATCTGAATAAGTACAGGGCTCCTCTCTCTTCATAAGCTCCCTGAACTTGCTCACATTTCGCTTCAGAAGTCTGAAAAATCTTGAAAGTATTGGAAACATTTCTACTATAAATGTTTGAAACCGCAGTTGTGACTGTTGGAATTTACCTGTGCCTCTGCAAGACGAGAACAAGCTAATGGTACCACACCTTGAAAACCAGTGCTTAAAGCGGATTGCCGATCAAGTGCTCCATTACCTTTCTGCTTCTGCACCGACTGGTTTTTTCACCTGGAAAGGACAAATCCAAGTTTTCAAGTATTTGTGTTTCGGTGGGGTGAGAACAACCACCATTACCAACAAACGAAAGAACCATGAATGAACCTTTCGTTTGTTGGTACACCTTCGTATGTTGCTACTACGTGGGCTGCAACGGAAGTTCTCCCCTTACAACCTAATAGCAACAGGGAAGTTCTTGAAGGAGTTGAAAGGATCTCGAAGTTCAAAGGTGCATATCTCGACTCAAACGCAACGTTTTCGTTCGCAGTGAAAGCCGACACGATCTCCTCCTCCTTATCAACATAAAACGAGTGCGACCAATCCATTCGCTGAATGTACTAGAGTACAAGAGGCGATGAGCTTTAAAGTGTACTTCTGATAAATAGCGGTGTAGTAGTGTAAAAGTACTACTGAGGTGCTTCCACTGTTAGGCCTGCAATTGTCCAAGGAGCCGGCACAGGAATGGATGGCTTCACAAGCTACCCAAACGGTTGAAAAAGGAGTACTGTATAGGTAAGAGGGCTAGTGAGTAAGAAGTTAGTGGCATAGTTCAGTACCCCAGCTTGTTCTCTCATCGCAAGGTCGGTGGGGTACATCGTGTGGAAGAGCCGGCGGTTTTGCAGTGCTCTTGCTGGCTCAGGTGTCAAGCTCTTGAAGTGCTTTGACGCACGGCAAAGGTTACTGTTCAACTATGACAGTTCTGCCGGTGATAGGAGAACTGCGCCTGCAGCGGATCGCATAACAGGCAGCATTGTCTTCTCCGTGCAGTTTCACAATTGCGAAGTTTCATTGACTCTAGCAGCAGCCGTACTACTCAGCCGGAGTTCAAGTGTTACAGCGAAGAACCGTTTCTACATTGCACCTCACGATTTCAACGAAAGCGGGCTATTCTGCGTGAAAGGAGCCCGTGAAGAGTTTGACAGAAGAAACATCCAAAGATGGCTTTGATAAAAAATGTTCACTTATTGTGTACAAAGCGGAGGTTCATCCAGGAAAACTTTTGCCATTCGATAATAAAGCCAGAGTGATTCCAAAACACGGACACTGTTTTTGACGAATTTGATGGGTAAACTGAAACTGTTTTTAAAAGTGTTCGACATGACCTCGGAAACACAAAAAGGAGGGGGAGGTGCGGTCGAAGAGCTTCCAAATAAAGTGCTTGGAATAACACTGATGACGCGAGAAGCTCCGCATTTCACACTGCTCGAACGATGAGATTGATTATCAGATAAATGAATAAATTCGTAAGAAGAAGATGCTCTAACTCCTCAGTGAGGGCACTGCCTTGTAATTATGGTTAGCTAGGTGTCTAAGGGACGCAGGACTGGGACATCAATAGCACAGCCACTTCATCTTCAGCCACATAATACAATTTCCCTATAGAATGTTTAAAACCATAGAACAAAGGCAAGAAGGAGCTGGCGAGAAGAGCCACATCCCACGCTCATGGCCACGGGAGTAAATCCCGGATCGAATCTCTTTAAGGCCAACAAGGCCTTCCGTTCCTCCGAGGTCGGTCAGTTAATACCAAAATTGGCTGGTACAATTAAAAGACACTAACTTCTGCGTCACAAATTAGTTATGCCTATTTCAATAACGGCATTTTTGACAGTTCTAAGCGGATTTACTTATGTCAAATACTTTAGTCAATTTTTTCCAACGTTTTATACCCAGCTACCATCCTCACCAGTTTCGAGGCTCTCACCACTCCTACACAAGCTTTCCAAGCTTTCCCTGTAGTGGGCATTTTTCGAAAACGCAAGATTAAAACATTAGTTGATGTCATAAACCGATTCCGCTCCTTTTGCCCTAACTCGACTCAGAAAAAGAAAAATGTGTGGATAAGCTAAGCTTATTGAAGATGTTGTATTCGAATCTTTGAAAAAGTGGGAGCAGTTGTTCCTGAGTAAAGCTGACAGAACGACTGAATAGAGCGAAACTCCCTCTTCCTGATAGTATGCAATACGTGGTAGCTTGCCAAAAATTTAGTCAGAAATAATACCTTGGAACGTGCAGTACCGAAAACGAAAAAATTTCTTACAACTAATATTTGGGCCATATTCCGAACTCAATTGACAACTAAATGATTAGAAGTAGGATGCGTGGCTCCCTCTTTTTGAAATATAGTGACAAGTAGCGAACCGGTTCGGATGGTCATAGTCTAGGTGAAGTTATTCGGAGCAACCAAGCTTCTAATTCTTTCGGATTTGAAACTGTAAATGAAACATTTCGCTGTATTTGGGTTACAGTGTCTGAGATGTTGTTTTTGCTTTTTTGCTTTGGGCTCTCCGATCACAAACATGAAAAATGTTAGTACGTGCAATATCACTTTTCACTTCTCACGACATCGCAGAGGGTAGTACGCTCTTTTTTAGTGCAGTCGTAACTGTTGGAGTTACTGAACTCGTTCACTTCTCCCTCGACGTCACTAACTACCTAATTTTTTCTCAGTAGAGGTGTGCGCGCCATAAAGAGGAGAACTTTGCATGAAGGAATGTTTCTGTCTCATGTGCAGGAATACAGTAGACAAGTTATTCGATTTGCGCGCTCTCTATTACTTTCCTACCTTGCTGTCGGCTTCAGGAGGGTCTTGCCAAGCTGTACACAATCGGTTCCGCCCCAGATGCAGGTGATTCCCTCGCAGTGTCACAATTGCAGAATCTCGGTACTCAGGAATCGATAATGTTGAAAACCCCTACCATTCAATTGCGATCGACTGATATCCTGAATCTTATGAAACACTCATTTTGCCTCGTGATCTGGTCGATCTACCAGGAAGTTCGCTTTAACCATGAGAGGAATTGACAAGTGACCACTCGCACTCCTTCCTGTTTGGGTACCGAAGAACTCTGCATTGCTGCTTGCAAGTCTGCATTCTTTTCGCTTGTTTTCGAAGGCTGTTAAGGTGTGGAAGTGGGCCTTCCTACGAGTCTGCACGTTCACGTCTACCGGATTGCGTTACAGTGCACATAGTGCCTCACGGCAAGATGAGGAATGTCGTCGTCGAAGAATGGCAACACCATCATAAACTTCAGCCATATAATTGCTTCCCATTGTTGAAGCACGTAAGGAATCATAGAATAATGGCGAAGGTGATGAGGTGGCATGTGGCACACCCTTCCATTGATGGGTCAAATCCGGATCGGACTTGCTCAGGTTAACCAAGCTTTCCATGCCACCTGGGTCGATCACTCGGTGTTGAACTTGTCTGGAAGAATGAAATCTCTGGCGTGTACATCGGCTGGCCCCCGAAAGTCAATGTGCATAAGCCACAGTCATCAGCCACATTTACCGCATTCAAACATCACTACGATCATGAAAGGAAGTGGACCGCGAAAATGTGAGGAAAAGCTGCAAGAAGCCTAAATAGGGCTCGCTCTGGTGCTGTTAGAAGTGAAGGATGGGCGTTCTCAATACTGAAACATAAGAAGAAGTAGTTCACGTGATCGACCCTCTACAGTTCGACCCTTTTTGAATTAGTGATTATGAAGCGCAAAATCATGTAAGAAATGGTATGGTGACAAGTGGCGCTGCTTACCAAGGGCATGGTCCATTGATCAAATACTGGATCGTATGCGTATGCCGTCCTGGCCACCAGAAATGAATCATTGCCTAGCCAAACCGCACTAAAATTGTCACTGCGATTACGAACGGAAGTAGAAAGCATGGCGCAGCCAGAAAGGGATCAATCAACGCCGTAAGTTCTACGTTTCTTGATGAATCACGCAACAAGTAGTTAAACAGGTAATTTCATTGAAAGCCTAACGGCATAGCAGACCCTTTGGTTCGTTTGGCTGAGCAGGTCAGTGGAGTATCTGGTTTGGTGTGGTAACTTCTCCTTGACGACTGGCTTTACGAGCTCTTAGGCATGCCGTATGGCCATAGCTATCATGATTGCAGAGATATCGTGGAACCAATCGGTCACTTAATGGAACAAGCTCACCCGGAAAAATACAAGGTATCCCCTCCTTCATTGCGATGCCACGAGGTTTTTTTTTCAACAGGTCAGATAGTCGAAAGTTCTTAATGCCCCACAGATCGGCCGTCATCGGAAGTCACTGTACCTATAAGCCCCGTATAAGCCGAACCGCTTCTGAACTGCCACGAATATTTTGAGTCGTAGTGAAATGCGTGGCGCACAGAGGACTAACCAGTCTTTCATAAACTGCCTTACGTTCTCCACTTTTGGATTCTTTTTGGTTTCTATAGGTAAAACTGGTGTAGTGGCAAGTGGCGCTGCTTCTCTGCTTGGTCAGGGAATGTGTCGTCCGAGCCAGCCAAGCCGTCCAACCCTTCGGGATCGCTTAGTTGTGAGCAGACTTCTTCCGGCGTATAAAAAACGCTGACTCGTACATCGGCAGGCCCTAGCAAGTCATTGCATAGCCAAAACGCATTCAAGTGGCACTACGATTGTACAAATGGAAGTCACCTGTGTGCCGCATTCCAAGGAAGGATTGATCAACGGCAACTGCTCTATCTTTTATCCGTTATACTTGTCTTTATAAGGCTGTACGTATAGTTGTGTTCTTCGAGAAGATGGTGCACTGCTGCGTTTGGAAAGAAAGAACTTTTGCAGACGAAAAATTACATTTCAAAGTTAAAGAATCCAGTCGCGGTTGCTCGCTGCAAAAAGGCACACACACATGTGCATGTAAGATCAGTGGTGGAACCGTAACATAATTCATTCTAATGGAAGGAAAAAGAACGAAACTCAGAACCCGAGAGTTTTTTAGCAACAGCTAAAAGTTATATTCGCCGACACATTCGACACAAATATCGAAAAAGTGAAACATTTTCTTGTGCGCTTACTGGTATCACCAAAGTGGTAATACCAAAAAAAGAAGCAGTGGAACATAATGAGTTTTCGTTGAAACACGACTCGGATCACAACAGTGGCAAATGAATGGAACCAAATGAATAATTTGTAGATTTGTGCGGGATTGTTTTTTTACCGTGACCGGCACGAAGCAAGTAACTGCCACTAACCTGCGTTAAGCTATTCTGGGAAACCCTTGAATTTCGGAACTCGCAATGACCAGGCCTTCAACAGGAAAGTCGTTCAGGAGTGGAGCGCTCGTTCAAAATGATTCTGAGTTCTTCGCATGCTATAATGGCATATGCGTGAAGCATATAGCCCTATCACTGGAGATCATAACAGCTTTCTGCACTGTCGACAACAGAAAAATTTGCCATGAAGACTTTGCGCACGGTTCTAGCTCAATGGGTTCTCGACGGAGCGTGAACCAATAACCCCTTATTTTGAACTCCAGCTGGACTGGTTTCGCACAGTCAGAGCTACTGTAGCTATTCATTGGAAAAATTGTGTAGCTGCTTCAGGATGGAGCAATTACGAAAGACCTTTTGAGCTTATGCCGAAGGCGGATGACATTGTATTCTGGAGACGGAGGGCTGCGAAGACGCTTTAAGCAACGCCCCCGTGTCGAGCTGGTGGGGTACAAGCGGTCAATAAAAAAATCGGTTGATACCGAGTTGATGCAAACGACAACAGGAATGAAGAAAACACCCTCAAAAATGGACTCTCTTTGAAATAAGGGACGGCGATTACGGACGAGCTGTTCGAACTAGCTTGCGTTTCTTGCTGCCTCCCGCCATGAACAAATGCAGCTGTAATCGCGCATGCACTAATACAAACAAAGGCATAGACATCAATAGAAACAACAAATTATGAAAATAAAACGGATTACGCAAATAAAAGCAAACAAAATACAGGCCGCACTCCCCAGAGCGCGGTACAGTTGACATGCAATCGCGCCAGGAACACGTAATCGCGCAAGGACCACGCGGTTGCGCAGCCAACAGAATTCGTCCAGCGGCAAGAACTAGCGGCCAGGGCCAGCTTTGCAAGACCTTAGTGCCGTTGTCGCGCACTTTCGAGACGCGACAACGGCACATCTTTGCTTCGCATGGGCTACCCTATCTCACTCAAGGAATGCTACTTCAAGTTGGCTCCTCCCGGGGGTGTTGTTTTGAATCTGCTTGTGAAGGGACAATTCAGGAATATTTTCTCAGTAAACTTCCATTGACCAGGGCAACGTTGTGTTGTTGTGTTGGCAACGAAAGGTTTGCTGATATGGTTCAAGAGCTAAGTGTTTTTTTGACCACCCTTGTATACTCTGTTTAAAAAAACCAGAAGCGCATCCAATGCCGACTGCCCCTAAGTAGTGATTCACAGTGATAGCTGTAGTTGGTAAAAGAGAGTTGAAATTAGTGGCAACTGATAGAATACAGCTGCAACAGACTAGTCATTTCATTGGCGGAAAACATACATTTTGTGGCGGCCGTCGTCGCTTGTGGTGTGCGGTCTGCACTCGACGCGCTTCTGGTTTTCTGAAACAGAGAATAAAACTGAAGGTAATACTGTCAGGAAAATAGGGCAGAAAACTTTTCATAGGAAGTGAAACTTCTACTTTTTCGAAAAACTCTACTGTATTTGTGCGAAAATGAGTTTAGGCGAGGAACGGTAGAAACTAGGAATCAGAGAAAAGCAAAAAAGTTACACAGGGTAACGAACCACCAGCCACTGTTTCCACATATTTTCTGGTATTTCCAGAGCCCCTCAGGAAAAAAAACGATGCTGAATCAATGCCCACACCATACCTTCTATACAATGCATACAACTATTTCGGAAAAGCATTCCACGTGTTGTTAGACTTTCCCCGTCAGCCGAAAGAACCAAACTCTGGGTTTTTCTCCTGAGTGGGTCGGGAGCGGTCGTTATGTGCAAATAGCAATGTATTGGTGCAGAAACTCTACATCATGATGTGGAACCAGACCTTAGGTAGCAGTGTAAACCAGACTGACTTTGTCTCACCATGTTTGTTGGATAGCTAGGGTTTTTCGACTAGAATATGGGTGCGACTAATGGCTAACAGAGAGCACTTTTTCGGAAGCTCCACATTGGAACCTACAACTGGTGTTCTTTCTGAGTAATTCCCCATATGCTCTTTGGTAAGGGCAAGAAAAGAAGTTTCTCAGCTCAGAAGTCAAAGAAGCAGGAAAATGCAAATAGAAGAGCTTTTACAGACGTGTCCCGAACCAAAATGGTGTGGTTCTTGCACAGGAATACAAACGTACTTTTGTGAAATGGGCCGACAGTAAAGAGAAAAAGGAAAAATCCGTCAAAAACGCTTACTTCAAAGGCTCATTTACTTCGCAATCTCCTGTGCTAAGGCATGAAGGAGAGACTAGCGCGGAGGGGAGAGTATGAGGCGGGAGAACACACCAGATGAGAGAGCGCTAGACAGCAGCCTGATAAATCGAAGAATTGCAGCTGCTGCAGCTTAATTTGCAAGGCCCTCGCGGTCTTGTCGGTAGATTTCCCCGCACACGAATGCCAAATCTGTGATTTTCCTTAAGGGGTCTATCCCATGGGTGGAAGGGAATCGTTTACACGACTCCTCCCTGAGCTGTGTCTTTAAATTGAACAATGATAGAAAATCCTGCAGGGATATCGTATCCTATGGCGGGATTCTGAGACCTCGCAGCTACTTCTGGAAGTGTCCCGGATGCCTCTACGGCCCGGTAATATTTCGCAAAGTACGGCCATGTAAAGGGATTCCAAACGAGTGTTTACCTTTGCAAATGTAGCTGAAATTCCAGCCGAAATCCGATATGAGAGTATGGGTGAAAGTTGACTGGACGGGTGGTGATTTGGCTAAATGAAATAGAATTGCCTTGATCGATGTCGGAACCCGTTTTTACTCAAAGAGGAACATCACCTCGTGCACAGAAATGACTTTAATTTGCGCCAGTGTCAAGAACAAAGGGAACATCAAACGAAATTGCTGTCGTCGTGGAAACGATCATTTGTGTTTTGCGATTTTTTCCACGGATGAAGAAGTAAGAACACAAAGTCGGAATGTTAAGAGCTATGGGTAAAAAGTGCACGCATTGACGGACGGACGAAGGACGTACGCAATTGATTGCCACCGAAAACCCACGTAGTCAGCCATTAGGCTTAACACTTTTTCCAACTAATGTTCCTCGTCTCAAGGTTATATTGGAAAACGTTATTGCGTTAGCAAAAACGGGTTCACAAAGGAATGCGAAATTTGGTATTCAAATAACTTTTTCGGGCCCGTAAAATCAATAACCTGACTTGCCTTTTGCAAGAGTTAGTGACAGTTTTTAGCAAAGCATCTTCCTGAACATTTATGAGAGACACATTCCGGACTGTTTAATGTTTCTATGTATGTGGGATAAGCCACCACAGCCAGAGAAGTTAGGAAAAAAGCTCACATAGCCGAAAAGTCTCTCCTCTTAATGACCATCGTTTCGAGCTCTATCTTACATTCTTAAAAGAATGTCCAACCCAGTAGGTCTCATACCTTCCCATTCCCTCAAATTCTTCTTTTTTAAGTGCTTCTCTAAGGAAATCCAGCCAGCAGAGTGATCTTCGCAGTAGATGCTTTTTCTTTTATGCGGAGCTACGGTCGGTGCCTTCTGAATCGAGAGGTCAGATTCGCTCGGGACACAATCAATTCTCAGCCTATGCCAGATTACCAGAGCTGAGCGATAATTGAGGTATAAGGTTAGGTTCAAGCTCGAGCTCTAGCTCAGTGTCGTGGATGACCACGACTTCATGATCGACCGCAGGACGACCTACAGCACGATCTGGCGGGAAATTGTTGCAGACCCGACGATATGAAAGGCTACCCGAGAAGTCCTCGACATTCGATTTTTCTGCTTCCTTCTAGGGACTTTAGTAGCACCTTACTAGCTGTTGTTGATGTTTACAAGTTGTTTACTAGTTTAATCACCGAAGTTTGAGGTTGTGCTGCATAAAGTACTTGATTGGTGTGGTCATGTCATCCTCTGAGAAGAATACACACAGGCAAACCCACGTGACAGTGCAATTCACTCAGGCTTATGGTTACATCCTGGCCTATGCTTGAGCCTATGGTTAGGCTTGGGTCTAGTCCTGGGCTTGGTGCGAGCAAATCGGAGGTGTCCTTTTCTGAGGTGACCTAACCTAGGAGGAGAACGGCAACAAACCCGGTTCGCTCGCGCTTCGTTGTGAGCATGGCTGCAGGTATGTTCATATCTGTCGTATCGGGCCGAATTTGAAGGAATATGTCAGAAATGACCCTAGATTTACCTCCACTGCAACTGGTAGCTTACAGACATTGATCTGCCCTCGGAACTGCTAGGACTCCTACAATGAGTAGGATAATTCTATGTGAATGCTCCCACGCCATTCCTGTTCCACGCTATATCTACTCTATCCTGGCTGGAAAGTGTCTGACTAACAATTTGGGACGACTAGAATTCCTCTGATCCAACAGACATGGGAGAAGAGACTACCGGTTTCCGAAGATTTCGCTGGACTCGTTCAAATTGAGACTTTCCCTTCTGTCGTTAGCCGCCAAGGTCGCTAATGGGCAAAAACCATCAGTGAGAACGAGTATTTCGATTTTAGCCGCTGTTTAGGATTGACAGAAGAAATCAGAAAAGCAAACTACAGAAGAAGAGAATGAAAAATTCAAAGAAAAGTCTCATATGAAACTTCGAGTCCATGAGAACTAACCTGCCTACATTATTAATCTAATCAAATTATTTGAATTTGTTTGTTCTTGAAGATGTCCTGCTTATTTTTGCTGCTTTTTTCACACAAGCTCGCCTGTGTAGTAAGGAACGATGAGTAAAGTTTTGAGGCCAAAGGAGGGTAAAAATTTGAGCTGCGGGTGTTGTTGAGCCATCAGAATGCTCTATTGAGCTGTTTGGACATTCATGTCAATTTCAAGCTTCTCCTCATCCAGCAATGGCCGTAGTAGATTGCTAGAATCAACAAAAATGAGTTGGATTCCCAGGAGAGCGCAAACAGCACCGCGCTAGCCTTCCTAGGAAGAGGGCGGGACGAGCAGCCGGCATCCTGTCATACCGACGGTTATGGCGGCTCCGCAAAAACACGACAGATCTGGTCGTGCACTTCGAGAATGCCACACTGTAAAATGACCACGAAGGCGAAGCCTATTTAAAGACGTCGACTGCCACAGAAAGCAGTCATCCACAGCTACAGCAGCGACATCGGAGGTACTCCGTGTGGGTAAGTCCGTTCTGAGGCTGAGGTCACCGGATAAGGTCGCTCAGCGTTCATTTACGTCTCCATTCCATACCTCATTCCAGACGATGAGTTTGACTACGGTAGTGTCCGGCGTTGCCGGCGTAGCCGCCATAGCTACCACCTTCAGCATCATCATCGTTGGTTACCTTATCAACGACATCAACAACTTCTATGATGATGCTATCGAGGAACTCGCCGATTTCAAGGTGAGACCGATCCATTTCCTGCTCATCTTTTATTTTTTATACAAAAATCCACTAGCATTTGCCATTGGGATTAACTTCATGATTCCAGGACATGGCTAACTCTGCGTGGCACGAGATGAGGCCAACTCCACAAGATGCGTTCCGTCATGCACGTTCCATTGCACGCCAACGTCGTCAACCGTACCCAGCACACTGCAACTGCGGACCACAGGCAGCTGGCTGCCCTTCTGGACCACCAGGACCTCCTGGACCTCCAGGATTGCCAGGAGAAGCCGGACTTCCAGGACAGGCAGGCAAAAAAGGAAATGACGGTATTGCTATCTCAGGAGGAGGTGGAGCAGGAGGTTGCGTCAAGTGCCCTGTAGGCCCTCCAGGACCACCAGGTCCAGAGGGACCTCCTGGACCACCGGGACCAGATGGAATGCCTGGCGCTGGAGTCTCTGCTCCAGGAGTTGGAATGCCTGGACCTCCAGGACCACCAGGAGACGCTGGAGCACCCGGAGCGCCAGGAGAACCTGGTGCACCAGGACATCCTGGAGCCGACGGAAAGAAGGGAGCTGGACTGCCAGGACCTCCTGGCCCGGCAGGACCACAGGGCCCACCAGGACCTGCGGGTGCAGATGGAGAAGGAGGAGCTGGTGCGGCCGCTGGACCACCTGGACCGGCTGGACCACCAGGAAAGCCCGGAGCACCTGGACCGGATGGCGCACCAGGACAACCTGGAGGCGAAGGAACACCTGGCAGTGATGCCGCCTACTGTCCATGCCCTGCTAGAAGTACTGTGTTAGCAATGCGAAAGAGCGCTGCAGTTGAGTCATACTCAGCTACTGAGCCAGCCAAAGATCAAAAACACAGCGCTAAGGCGAGACGAGTTTGAAGCGCAACGATTTCAAAGATAAACTAGTGTCAAATTATTCAATCCGGTGCTTCCATCGCATATCGATCGATTGAATAAACCGTTTAGCAGCGAACTTATGTTGATGTTGGAGAAATTAGTGCTCTTATCTGTAAGGGGTAAATTTTTGGGTAAATAGCCATATGACGCTAATAATATTGACTTATTCAGAAAGCTTTGGCCCTCAAATTCAAAAGACCATAGAAAAACTGAACATTTTTGGTCGAAATAAAAACGACTGCAATCCTCATACCTTAGCCTATAAGAACTTGGTACGTTTTGTCCAAATGTTGAAAATGCTAGACTTCTGCTGGCGAAGAACTCGACAAAGGTCGTTTCAGCATCACGTTGGGTTTCAGAGCCTGATCTCTTTGAAAGTGTTACCCAGGTGGCCGGAAAAATGGTACTTGGTATGCAAGGTCTACTCTGCAATATGTCCTAAGCACAGGTTTAAAACTCAGCTAGTTCACCTGGGATTTGGGTGGGAGTGCAATGGGTATGCGTTACTGTGGAGAGAAAAGTCGCCGGCACCCACCTGCAAACTTCTTAGAGCGTTTCACCTTCACCTCTACATTTGGGAATCCACATCTCAGTGACGCCTGATTCATTATCGGTCTGCTCAACAATTCCGAGGTAAGCAAGCCAGCCCGTTTGGTGCTTCTGCTGGGGTCGTATGCTGAATGTTGGGGAGGGGATGGCGTCCCTGAGGTCGACAGACTACTTGAACTCGGTCGGTCGGCAAGAGACTGATGACGAAGTAGTGCAGCTACGTCAGCAGCTCCGCCAAAAGGGCTGGTTTGCTTACCTAGGGGCTAAGCCTTGGAGAATGGACGGACCTCTCGCAGGTGCCCTCTCTCCAAAGATTAGTCCTGAGATAAGCATCAGATTGA
>KZ344988.1:550364-560961 GCA_002352805.1 Teladorsagia circumcincta
GTTTCAGAGGATTTGGGTAGGGAGAACTATTTCCCTGATCCTCCGATACGATGAATTCCACGATATTCTGTTGTCATCAATTTTTCAACAATCCAGGTGGGCACCCAATCCAGCTCCAATACCCTTTGTTTCATATTTGTCTTTCTAGTCTGAAGCTTCAACCGAGACGAGCCGACATCATTTTCGTATCCAGTTTTATGCCCTGAGCAGCAGTTGTTCGAGGTGTCTTCTAAACGTGATCAGTGCTCTTATTATTTCTGCCTAAACCCTCACTGAATGGCTGGCTGGCTTTTCACTAGCATTACTCCGGAAGCTGTTTCTATTCAAGGATGTTTCGACAGCAGAACATCCTCTCATGAGGAAAACGATAGACAAATGAAGCTCATTGTAGGATCAAGACAAAGTTACTCAGTGTTGTTGTTGTTGTTACTCAGTGTAGCCTTGTTTTCTGTTCAGTTTCCTCGCATCGTTGGGAGTCAAGCATTTTGATGCTTGCTAACCTTGTTGGTGAGACAAATGCACACAAATCGCTGCAAGATTATTGTTACTCAAACAAGTAAATGATTGTCCATTTCAGAATTTTCATATCTCATACCATAAAATCAAAGATGGAGCGCTTATCAAAATGAATACATAGAATTTAGTTATTCATTTATTGGTCAATCACAGAAGAAACTATGGCACAGTGACATTCGCGTTATTCACAACCGATTGACTTGGCTAAACAAATTTAAGTAGGAGTACTGAGATAAAACTCCATGAAACCCCAACAGAACCTGCATGTGAGTGTTAAGACGAAAAGAGATCACTGCACTATGACTGGTTCTTGTACCCATAGGCCGCATAGAGAGTTTTTGAGCGGCGTATAGGAACCACGGGCCACCGAGCCCTGAAAATAACCAACTCCGAGGCCGCAGCACAACAGGGGCGAGCGCTGTCGTCAGACGGGTTTCTGTCTGTGAAATTGCGTTTAAACTTCCCATATGTCCTCTTGAAGAAAGTTAGCGTCGTAGAAGAATCCTATCGCTTTGACGGAACTGATGTCAACCAAGAATAGTCTTGCAGTGGTGGGAGTTTCAGCACCTGATCACCACCTCACAACCACTTAAATGCACCTAGAAACGGTGGATGGAATATCGTAGAAAGGCTATGAACGTAGACATTATGACACACATTGCAGAAATGTGATAAGCCACAGGTAACGACTGATGACAACATATTCCTACTGACTGTTGATAACAGCTTTTGCCGTAATGCACGAGACGCATTCTCAAGCTGCTCCCATGAACCTGATTTGCCTGAGTAATGCTCAGTTAGAAGGCTGAAAAACACGCAACAAGCTGATACCATTGAAATGTGAATGTAGAGGTACCAAATGGCTTCCCGAGAACGGTTAAAAGCCCTGCGTAAGGTGGTTGGCGCACAGCGGGGCCATGCCAGATAGTCGGGGAACATCCTTTGCTGCGAACTGCGTTCGGTCCGCACCATTGAGGAGTACGCCTGTCATGCCAATGAGTAGGCTTCCCTTCCGACCTTGTCTAGAGTCCTCCTTTGACACGTTGACGACATGCTGACACGCAGGTGCGTCTGTAACTTCGTACCCTTTTTCGACTTCATGTCCGACTTCTTCCAAAAAATTTTGTTATTATTACATAGGCAACACATTATCATGCCTATAAGCGGTGTGTTCCATATAGCGCTTGAATATGCCTCTGTAAGCAAAGATTTTCTGAGCCTAACTAAATTTTCGGTTCACTTCAATCTTTGACTTCTACAATAATTGAAGTAAACAATTACAAAAACTCAAATGCAAACGACAATAATGCTCCAATAATGTCGAGGGATACGATTCTATGGATGCCATGTGTTGTGTTTTTCATTGAAGCAGTCGATACGAAAGAATTTCTAGCACCTTCTGTAGCATGTAAATTGTTTCTCGTTTTTGGGGCCAGAAAGAGATCCTTTGTTCTTGAAGCAACAGTCCCAGCAGGGTGGGCGTGGTCGGAATCGGCTACAATCCTCTCGGCCATTTCGACCACGCCGACTTCGAAGCTAGTCAAAAAGTGTGACTGAACAAAAAGCTCACCTTGAAAACCCGCCAAGAAGGGAGCTGACTGGCTTCGATGTGGGCGTGGTCGGAATCGGAAGAGGGAATTGCACTTGATCCCGACCAGCCCACCCTGCAGGGACTGTTGCTTCGAGAAATAGTTGTCTAACATCCTGAGCACCTTCCACTGTTGGCTCCTTTCAAACTTTTACATACTTCTTTTAACCCATGTCGCGTGGGAAGCTACTGACTCGGAGAGTACTCACGCTCAGCGTTCAGCAGTGATTCGATCATTTCCAATTTGGAGTCATTTATACGGAATTAGTGTGAACATGCACATTCCAGCTTTCCACGTTAGTATTTCGCCAAGAGGGTACAGACAACTAGCGCACGTCCTCGCCAAAAGCCCCGTCCTCTCAACCAGTATCGTGCCCTTCGTGCTCGCCAAATCAGGTACCTGGTAGGAGGCCTATCACGTAGTGAGGTAACGGAGTTGCAGACGGGTCAGCGGGCGAGTCGAGGTGGGCACTACATCGATTTAGCACCCGGTAAAATAGAGTGTACCATACCACGCCGCATATCGCACAATAGGCGCCATCGCCTTTCCGTTGACCCATCTGCGTCTCTGCAATCTTGCAGCTCGACGAGCCTCCTGTCGGGTACCCCGTCAAATCGCCCATGTCCCACGTATCAAAAAATCCAAAACCTGCGCTATCGCCAACGTGTTGACCACGGCTGTTGATGCTTCGTTGCCTGTTGCAACAACTTCTGTTTGTAATCGTACTATCAATAGTCATTTCATATGTTATCACCATAGTAATATGTACTCGTACTGCGGAGAAGATCAGTCCATGAAAGGAAAGCTGAAATTGGTAAGTTTTCAAGTTGAGGCGGCTCGATATGGAAGGAACTCTTACGAAGAAAATAGGGCAACACGCCAAAGGTACGGTAGGTTTGGACGCGTTGGATATTCTTTCGCACCTTACAACTTTAGTAATATGGCACTTTTTGCCACGAAAATGCCACTATCGTCCACGTGGACCTTTTCCACCGCCTCCACTAACCACCTTTCTCTATTTTGAGCATCAACTTGATCACTTGTTTTGCTTTGAGGCCTATGTCAGACTTTGCGAATCGGGCTATTCGCTAGCGTCCGCGGTCTCTCCGCCTACATCTAATCGATCCATTCACTGTAGGCGACACGAGCGCAGACCAGGGTCAATCGTCACGTTGGACCAATGTCGAGAAATTTGCGACCCCCCTCTTAGCGAGTCTCGATACGACCCCCCTCCCAAACACTTAATATGTATGTACTGTACATTGGTATTTGTGTATGTTTGCGTACTAAAACATCGAGCGTTGCACCAGATTGAGCGCGGTAGCATCGGGTTCGCATTGGCGCTTACAATCTCCCCCTCCGCCCAGCGCCGGATAGATCGAGGCCGACTACTAATTTTCAATTAAGTGTATATCTGTTCAACGTTAATATTTTTCAGAACACTGAGCAGTTTTGTAATCTACGAAACCACTAGTTTCAGCAAACTACCACTTTTGTGCAGTATCTACAAAACTGCGTAAGTTATGGGATAGAGAAACAGAAATCCACAGAAATGCGCACTTCCTCGTTTGAAAGGTTGTAATTTTCTTCATACATGAAAGTGAGGGGAGCGGTATAGAAATTCTGAAAGTCCAGATTGTTATCTTTCTAAAGAGCGCTTCACCTCTCGCAGAGTCTCCTTTCTACAAAAAATCGCTCCGTTGGTCTGTATTTTCTCCAGAACCGGGTTTTTTGGCTTTAAATTAATATAACTTTTCAGACAGAGTCTTCAGCGATCATTGTCCTCCTGGGATGAACTAGAAGGTTTGCGGTTTCTAACGATTACTCTAGCTCTTCCTAAAAGTGATGGAGTCAAAAATCGCCCCATTGGACCGTTTTGAGGAATTCGCGGACCGATTTTTCGAGCGCTGGTTTTTTGGCTTTGAAATGCTATAACTTTTTTCAGATTTAAGTTTTTGCAAATCTTGACCCTCTGGAAGAAACTAGAAGGTCATTTCTTTCGAATGGATACTTGGTCTTGTTTACGAAATGACCCGTTCAAAAAATCGCCCCGTTGGACCGTTTTTTTTCATGAATTTTCGAAGCTACTCCCCTGAAAACACGAGTTTTCGACACTCAAACACTCACACCTCTCTTCAAACCCAATTTTATTTGGAATAATGATAATATAACATCGCACAAGCTTTGTGCTTCATAATAGATTCTAAACACTTTTAGAAGTCGCCGATAGGCAAATATTTTTTTCCCACACTTTTCTTGTAAGCCTTTAGCAGCCGATCTACCCAAGTGGTCACTCTTCAACAAAGTTAGGCCTTGTTTGAAGACAATGATTCTCTGCGGGAGCATCTTCGTGTACGTGAACAGTCAAATATGATCACTTCTACAGTAAAGTTCTCCGCTCTAAGGTGCGCCATGCTCTCGCTTGTGGTTGCCTGCTGGAGAAGCACTCGAAAGTTGTATTCCTCTCACCTATGTATTGCGACTTGACCTTTGCGAATACGACCCCCTTCGGTTGGCCCTATATGACCCCCCTCGTTGGACTTTGTCCAACGGACGGTTGACCCTGGCGCAGACGCTAGCGAACGACTCAAATAACTGACATCGGCTTAGATTCATTCTCATTTGTATTGATATGATTCATTTGTTATTTTCTTCACATGACAATTATGACTGTATTTTGTTATAATGAAGAACTCAGCGTTTGAACATATGTGGAGCATTAGAGGGCTTTATTTGAACTTAATCGGCAGAAACTTTACTGCTTCCTCGAATTGTGCGTGAACATTGCTTTGTATAACATTTGCCTTTCAGATTTATTAATCTCCTCACTTATTCTATTCGAGTATTTTTAAATGTCAGACTGACTGCTCCTCAAATGCGTCTTCGTCTGACGGCCCCATCGTGAAGCCTGAAAATATATTTCCGTAGCATTTTTGTCATGCCTGATCGATCCGGACATGGGCAGTATTGGGCATCAAGTCCTGGGAACCCTTCTATTCCAGCCACTCCTGGCTCTCCATTGGCTCCTCTGAGTCCCGGCATCCCTGGTGGTCCAGGTAGTCCCATTGGTCCAGGCATTCCACCAGCTCCTGTAGTTCCATCGGATCCCGCAACTCCTGGCGGACCAGGGGGTCCCATCGGTCCAGGCGGTCCTGGCTCTCCGAATGCGATTTCCTCACATCGTCCAGGATTTCCAGGACTTCCAGGCGTTCCATTCAATCCTGGCGGTCCTGCATCTCCTTGCGGGCCTGGGGGACCTGGAGGTCCAGATATAGCATCAGGACCTCTCATACCAGGTACACCATCATTGCCAGGGCAACCAATAGGGCCTTCCGGACCAGGTGGTCCTGGAGGTCCCATGGGACACTTCACGCATCCTAGGGTTACACCACTGCCTGAAAGACTAATACCATCACGACCCTGTTTGCCTGGTATACCAGGCTGCCCAGGTTCTCCTCGTTCTCCAGGTCGACCACGAGGACCAGGTGGACCCACAGGACATCGTGGTGGTTGCGGATTGCAGTGGCATATTTGACGAGATACACGTCTCCTTCTTGATTCCCTTTTAACTCGAAATATATCGTGAGGCTCGGGTTGCATCTCTCGCCATGCCGTGTTGACGATGTCCTGTAAATAAACTTTCGAATTTTTCGGATTTTTCCAGTGCCTTCTATGATGTTACCTTTACTTCGACCAGTTGGCTAATAGTCTCAGCATAGAAGTCATCGATATCGCTGATAAGATACCCAACGGTGACCAAGCTTACGACCGTTATCATCGCTGTGGTAGTCACCACACCAGCAGCGATGGCAATAGGCGATGTCATTGCGATATCTGAAAAACAAAGGTTATATTCAGGAATGCTGAAATGCTCAGTGAAACAGTGGATAAGAAAAATTGAGTTTAGCAAATTGCTTTGAAACACCGTTTGCAAATTCTATTGCGGAACATGGACGCATGCTTGATGTGAGCTAACCATTCCATCCCTCCCCTCTGCCAAGGACGCTTTCATACTTTGCGCCGGTGCGATCGGTGCGGTCGGTACGGACAGCGCGGACGGTGCGGACACTGCGAAGAGCGTCAACGCGCGCACTGGCGCACGGCGCGCATTTGGCGCACAGTCGGTACTTCCCGATCGATAATTCCAACTTTAATGCATTTATTTGATATTTTGTGTGCCGTGTCGCTTTCATTCAAGTTTATCTTGCTCAAAACTTTTTTTCTTTTCTGTATGAATTATTGTTCTTTGCTCACTAATGAACTCACCTGGGGAGCCACTTTCGCACACAGAACAGAAAATAATTCTCACTAAAAAGCACGAGAGAAAGCAGCACGGCATGTGGGACACCGAAAAAAACAGAATCAGAACTGGAGTTATCGATCGAAAAGCGCTGACTGTGCGCCAGAAACGCGTCAAACGCCAGATCGCGTGTTTACGCTCTTCGCACTGTTCGAACCGTCCGCGCCGTCCGCACCGACTGCCCTGACCGCACTGGCGCAAAGTGTGAAAGCAGCCTGAAGACGTCACTGCGCATCACGCATCGGATACTTCTGAAGACAGCGATTACGAAAGGTTCAGGGCAGGAGACATGTGGGTGTTCGATGGCATGTCAAAAGCAGAGTAATCCGTCGAGAAAACGTGAGAAGGGAACCCTCGCTTGGCCGTTGATCTTTGCTCAAGGATGGGAGGCTGCTGAGACGGCAGCCGTAAGGACGGAGTTGCCGCAGTGTGTTTTGATAGCACCTTGCTAACCAATGTTCAATTCATTGTTTTTCTTCTCCGATTCAGGTCTGCTACCAACAAACAGACCCCGAAAAGGTGCGAGTCTAAGCTGGCCCATACGGCGTACTTTTTGGGATTTAGCACTAGATCATTTCCGTGATGAGCGGCCCTATTGCCACCACCCCACTTCTTCCCACTAGAAAAGGGATGTACTCCAGTGGGCAAAAGCTGTCACCATTTTATATAATATAATAGGAAAAGGTTACTATTTCAATCGGAGAAGTACTAGTTTTTCTTCTCGGAAGAGGCTATATCGTGCAGCGTTCATTCGAAAGCGCCATAAGTCTATAGAAAAGGATTTCGATTCGGGGGACACGTTTCACTTCGGGAGACAAGCAAATCATTAGCAGAACCGGATGAACGAAAGTGACAACTGCCAGCTTGAAGTGTGCTTTTATACGATTCAGTTGTAATCGGATGGTTCCCATTATTGTTTTGAGTGGTTGCGTGAGCAAGTCAAGTTCTTCACGTTTTTGCTCGCCGATCTTCGGTGAATCCTATTGGCATGAGACTACGCAAGCATCTTTAAACGTGTTCCTCTTGCAAAAAGTCCCGCGATCCCATTTTGTAAAGTGCAGGAAGTCGGCCATAAACAACTCAAAGCTGGATCTCGTATGGCAAGATAAGTCTGGCTATGATTGATTTCATTCCGTGTGTTCAACCTGCTTGTAGTTGATCCTTATTACTTCAAGCTCTCAAAAACAAAGCAAGGTGGTTCGATTGGTACGTGAAAGTTGAAAAGGGTTTAAAATAGAACTAAAAATTTTACGTTTTGTTTTGTAAAGTTGCTTTTTGCAACACTTCACGGTCCGAACGTTATTGCAAGGATCTCGAAGATGCTGAGCTGAGAATGCTGAGAATAGTTCGCAGACTGGTCGATAGCCTCGTTGTATAAGGTTCAACAGGAAATACTTTCTACATCGAAATCAGATCCCCAAGAATGCGTGGGGGGCCTCATTCTAGTTTGTTTATTAGTTCGTTTTTTATTCATTATTTTTTGTTGCGTTCGACAAATTGAATTTACTGAGCCGCTAAAAATGCATTGAGACATAAGTTTTAGTTTCGTCCAGATCTACCAGAGGTTTTCAAATATTTTACGACCCCCTCCTTTTCGCTAGGGTTGACCCTAGTCCGGGAAGTGGCGACGGAACGGCAAAAAAACACGAATTTCTCGATATTGCTCCAAGCTGCATGCTATGTGCTTGCTTTAACTTCTTCAGAAGTGCGGCTCCCACTTCCCAAAATCACACAATGCAACGTACTCGTGTGACTCGGCTGTATGGACCACCTTAGCTCCCAAAAAGTATAAATAAGTCTCCGAACGCATTTTTCGAAGTGATTCGATAGGAACCTGCTTTCCTGAGCAATCTATAGTTTCCCACAAAGGTAACCAAAAGGCAGGCTTTTGCAGAAAGAGATGAGCCCGCTTTGTAATTCCTTTACTATGGGAGAAAGAGGAAGCTTCCCTCGACCCTGATATAGTGAAGACGGGATCAGAGCGTTCGCCGTTTCTTCAGTCATATACATCCTTTTCTATTCTCCTCCCCCCCACACTCGACGATACTTTCAGAAAGAATAGGAAAATGGGAGAAAATTGGAAGAGTGTCGAATGTCTCAGAATTGGATTCTATAGTAATAGTTATTTTCGTGAGGATGCCAGTGGGAAGAGAGGGTGGGACTGTTGGGGATGGGGGGTCGTATGAGAATTCTTCGAGGCTGATGGGAGTGGGTTCGTGCAGTTAATCTTTGAAATCAACCACAAGCTACGATTAACCCTATTCTCATCTCCTCCAAGAGGAATGATGTGCGGGTGTGTATCGTTCCTCCCTGTCCTAGTGTTGAGATTCGTGAAATACGAGCGAGAATGAGATACTTACAATTCGTGGGGCTAAGCCGTAAGGACTAAGCCGGGAGACCTCATTTTGGAGAAAGATGTGAGCTCATGTTCTCCCTGGCATGTGATATTAACCCTGGTACATCTACCAGCGGTTTTTAAGGCCCTGTTTTTTCAACCCCTCCTCCAGAACATGAGCGCCTACAATGTTATTAGTTGCAAGTGCAAATCCGGTCTGCTGTTTGTCGTGATATTTGAACACCAATCGGAATTTTTACCAGTTCTGAGTGGAAATCAAGTACGTGGCTCATTCGTAGGCCATTTGAACTACATGCTATCGGCTTTTCAAGATCATTTTGTGTTCCATAAGGGTTATAAGCGCGTCCTATGTAGTTATACAGAGGATTGCTTAATTTATTGAATCAAAACTTTTGTTTCAAGAATTATTTTATCCAGATGATAATGCTCTCATCAAAATATAGGCAGCAGTCAAGATGCCGATAACATTTATCACCATATATATTCATATAACAAATAATAACAACTATAAATTAATTGTAACCGTCCCCTGTGGTACGGTCTACAATGCGTCGTCTTGGAAAGTTGACCTTATCTGATGGCAGGCTCACGCTTCTTTGATCCACGTTGTGGGCAGTGATAAGGCTGGAACGGCCTGGACACTTGCAGTAACCGGCATCGCTACCTGGTGCTCCTGGTGCACCAGGTTCTCCATCAGGGCCATCGCTGCCAGGTGCACCTGGCTTTCCAGGAGGACCTGCTGGTCCAATTGGTCCAGACTCTTCTGACGAGGACCCTGGCGCTCCAGGCTCACCTGGGGGCCCTTCGGGTCCAGGAGGTCCAGGTGGCCCGGGTAGTGCCTTTCCCCCACCACCACTAGTTCCTGGTTTCCCAGGTGCTCCCGGTTCTCCAGGAAGGCCTGGCGGTCCTTGGTCTCCGGGAGGTCCTGGGGGTCCTGGGGGTCCGACCAGTCCTGATGCGCCACTAGTCGTCGTTCCCTCCCCATCTGGACCTGGTGGACCTGGAGGCCCATCAGGACCCGGTGGTCCTGGGGGTCCCGCTGGGCACTTCGTGCATTCGCCTCCTTTACCGGAACCAGAAGTCGATACACGGCCAACACCAGGAAGGCCTGGTTCTCCGGGGTGGCCTTCTTCCCCTGGTGGTCCTTGTGGTCCAGGAGGGCCAGGAGGTCCCACCGGACAACGTTCTCGTTGCGACGCGCAAGGGCAATCAGAGGAGCGTTTTGTTCGTTGCGATTCCGCGTTCAGCTTGGCTTCGATTAACGTCGGTCTCATTTCGTTCCATACAGAGTTTGCGGTTTCCTAAAAATGGAATATACGAGGGATATCGACTCTTTGCAAAAGGCATTCACTTCAGGTTATTCACTTATCCTTTGAGAGTGCCGAAATGTTCACCTTAAAATCTGCTAATTCTTCCATAGTAGTGCCATAAAAGTCGTTAATGTCGATGATGAGGTAAATAGCAAATCCTATGCAAAACGCGGTGGTCGCGGCAGTCACACATGCAGTTCCAGCGATGACGCTTGTTGCCGTCATTGTGGCTTACGCAAATCTGAAAATTTGCATCATCACAACAGAATCAGATCAAAAATCTGTGTCGCTTTGAACCACACTTTCTTAAAAATCAAAGCGCCCGAAAGCTGCGAATTCATTAGCGGTGCAGGGTTATTCACCCCTATTTGTGACATTTACTGATCCCTACTGTATACAGGGATCTCTTTCACTGAGGGTCCTCTCTCACTGAAAGATCTCTATCCGGTTAGTGGCGAGGCTACGTGGTGCGACCCCAGGTGGCGGATAGGGGGTGAATCGCGGACCAATAGCCACCATGTACTTG
>KZ344988.1:601998-612082 GCA_002352805.1 Teladorsagia circumcincta
GAGCTCTTCAGTCGAGAGCCTTGTGGGTTCTAGAGCGGCATTTCGGCCCGCATAGGCTAGCTGGAGAATGAAGTTAGGATAGCGCTTCAAATGTGCAGCAGTTTTGATCCTCACACTAACTCGAAGGATTTTGGGCTCAAGAAGTTCAAAAAGTTTTCATGATAAAATTTACTCGAGGTTCCTTTTTCGCTTCTGTCTCTGCATCGTTCCCTCCTCTTCCTTCCCTGACGAAGCAGTATTTACGAGATGCGACGTTGTTCATACTCGTCTTGCTCAAGCTATGTAGTCTTCCATCTTAGAGTTCGTCTGATCGGTTTCGAGTATGCCTAGCATGAAAAGAATTCATGTCGGAGTATTAGGGTGTCCTAAAAGTTTTGAAAAAATTTCGGCACTCGATTTTGCAACCGTCTTGCGTGGGAATGCGGCAATGCAGAACCATAGGACAAATGGTGGAAAAAGGGCATGGTTGGTAGATCGTCACTATAGCTGAACGATATTGTACTGCGTCGTGGAAGTAAGTTATCATCAAGTGAACTATGTCCAACCGACACAACTGCCTTCTGCTTCATCACTACGGATCTGGTCCTTCCGCCACTCAAGCGTTGAATGAGTCATGGTCGTCGAGGGGCAGCAGTGCGCCTTTCCTTCACACCTGCTAAAGGTTTACGCTCGCCTCTCTAGAGGACAGATTTTCCTCGGTAAAGCTCCTGGAAAAGTAAGCTAACGTTCATCTAAGACCAACACTCTTCCAGCTTCCGCTCGAGGCAATGAATCTCGAAGTTTGAGGGAAATGGAAAGGACGATTGCCACTCCCCATTCCCCCACTCTCTAAATGAGCACGGGCATTGAGTGCGAGTTGATGTGTGCCAGCAACTTCTCGACCGTAAGGGAACGAAGTGGATGTAATGTGAACATCCACACAGGGACCTGCAATGGCTACCAGTGGAAGGGAAGCCACAACTAACCCCGAAGCGATGCGACCGCAACAAGAAAGAAGTGATCTCCATATTTTTCTGCTCCGCCGGATGAGATCCTACTCGAGGGTACTGCTGCGATCGCTAGAGCTTTAAGCGAACATCTGCGAAAGATGGTGTCTCGAGCCCCCATTTCACACCAATTACAAGAGATTGGCATGGGGAATGCTTGACCACATCATGCGAGGACCACGGCGGAGGAGCTGGAGAGACTTGGCATCATCTGGCTAGCCCACACTCCGGATTCACCTGACGTTATCCATTGTGACTACCATGTCTTCAGAAGGCTATAAGCTTGAAGTAGAAAGAAAAAATTCAACAACATCAAGAGGTCGTGCACGCTCCTTTTCTTCCCAGGAGAAGGGCATCTGCGCCCTGCTCAATTTATGGAGAGGGGTCGTGGCTAAGAAGGGCCACTACATACATAGATTACCGATCCTAGGTTTCTTTCGTAGGCATTTTGTGTTGAACGAAAACACCGAATTTTTTCAAAACTTTTGGGACACCCTATATCTGCTGGGTTCTGCAAAAAGCGTAGGTGGTGACTTTTTTGAAAGGATGCTAGTAGTCATCATTGAATGAAGCGTGTTCACATCTTTTTTTTTCAAGGAAAGAAAAATTCTGACAAGCAGTATCAAGAATTTGGAAAGAATTCGCCTATATAAAGAGGAAAGGTTGGTGTGCTGAAGACTTCTCGTGGCATCGCCGTTTCTTGCACCACTGTCCACTTCTACCCTTATTTTTGATGAGCCTTTTCATCATAAATCCGCCTTCAAATCATCCTTGACCGCTCAGCTTTCGATGGTATACAACTGCGCTAAGGGACCTCGAGTTCCTCACCTTGCCTTCTACCTATGGGCTCGAATATTGATAACTATTGAAGATGTGACCCATCCAATCGAAGAAGATTAGGGCTACGTTCTGTAAAGTTCGCGACCTCGCCAGTTTCAACGACGTTGATGTAGTTTATCGCTAGCTAAGGTTCAGTGGCGATCCAAAATGACGGCGTAGTGATCGGCTACTGAATGCAACACGGCCAACCGCATCTCGTTCCGCGTTCCAGTTCAAGAAAGGGAAATATCGCATGAACGCTCTGATATACCGTATTCAAATCGCCGATGATCTCATAACACTTCTTTCGCACCCGTTACTCCATCAGTAGATTTCATCACCGCAATGAAATCGCTGATCTGTTTCCTGGTGCTATTTATGGGCATCAACGCTTGCATGAAGACTATTCCTGGAGGGGGAGAGGTGAGTTGATATTCTCAGTAATCGACATTACAGTACTTCTTATTCATGGTCAATTTGCGCCAGTTGATAAGAGAATTCTACCACTTCTTTCACTGAAGCGTTCCTTTAAAATCCAGAAAGAGATATTATGAATAAATTTTCAAATTCGCCTAATCTCACTAATTCCGAATTGCGGCCCTGTCCACTTTACCTACTAGCGCACAAGTGATTATCGATATCTTTGTAATATATATTGTAATACATTTATTCAACTCATGGGAAAAAGTCAAAAGTCCATGGTGCCTAAGTATCGCTCCACAGTGTGCTACGCCTCAGCCTCGCTTCTTCTCTATCTAATGAAAAGGCCAAATAAATCAAATTTTGAAGTTGTCCGTGGCATATTCTGTAAAATGAATATGCGTTAGTGGAAGCAGCTCATCTGATTGCTCTTTTGCAACTTCACAGTTATATTATCCATGCATACCACGCTACTGCGCTGTGTCCTATTTTTGATGAGTTTTCTCATCTCAGAAGTCGGGCTGAGCCGGGGATCGATCCCGGGACCTTTCGCACCCTGAGCGAGAACCACGCCTCTAGACCACTCAGCCAACGGTGGCAAAAGGAATATTTGCTGATATTTTCTCTTTACCTATCCTGATGGTTAGCGAAGTGCGGCGAGCTTGAGTCGGCGGCCTTGCCCATTCCCCGATAAAGCCACGTCATGCTCTCGTCATCACCCCTGCAGGTTGGAGCCCAAACGGGTCGTTGTCTTGCTGGAAGTCACAGACATTACCGGGTAAGCGCCGTGCGTATAAATACATAACAACTCGTCAGTTCTTGACGGCAATTGCACGGTAATTGTTTCGCCTTCCAGCGGCGCAACGACCATATCGCAGTTTGACCTTGCAAAATTTCGACAGCACGGCGCGACTTCGATAAAGGGTAGTCAGTCGGGGATTTTCAATAAATGCATTTTTATTGAAGCCATTATTGATATTCGTTTGATGAAGATTACTTAGGTACCTCCGACGCAAATATAAACGGGGATGTTGCCTAGAGTTCAAGCCGAAAAATCAAAACCCATGCCCCCCCCCCCAGATTTATTCGTGTATTACGTACAATCAACTATAGAGTTCACAACGTGACTTGACACACTTTCACTGATTTTATAACACGCTATCAGGCGATCCGTCCGCAATGGAGATGTTATCAGTGAAACTGAGAAGTGTTTCTCTTTCAATATGATCGCAAACAGCGGCGATTTGCTGAATCGTTAGTGAAATGTGAACCGGAATTTATCCCATAATTCGCGCGATTTAGCGCAATGAATCACGCAAGTTCATCTGAGAAAGGGTAATAGGTGGCTGATATCCACAGATCTCGGCGCACTTGAAGACGGTTCGGAGCAGGACGTGGATTGTGCCAATCTGCACACAAAGTAGGTGGTGAAGGCGCTCTCAGTAAAGTTGAATAAGAACCGGTGAAGTGAACATCGCGTCGAGGAAACAGTCGCGGCGGTAGACGCCTTGAACGAAGTTTTCTACAGGGGTGGCCAAAAAAGACACTACACCTCTCGCTCAGAACAGCACTAATGACATTTTGCTGAACTCAAACCGAATGCTCCTCACTGAAGATTGAAAAGCATATTCCGTACCCTCAGCAAACATTAGGATAGCCTTCTAAACCAACGACATCAGAGGAACTTACCACGGGAACCGTGTCCACAGTTCGAGCTCAACGTGGTCCTCCTCGGGTCGCGGACCATTATGAGGCTTTTGGTGGCCGGAAGGGGTCTTGCATAGTACTAGGTAAGGTATCTAGGAAGATATACATCAGCTAAGCGATTGTGGTAATCTTGTCACGGCTTCGGGATGGAGCGACTACGGAAGATATCCTTGAGCTCGATGGCAACGGCAGATGGCGTCATTCCGAAGACGGTGAGAGCAGTGAAGGAGGAGCTGCTCCTGCTTATGGAGTGACATCTGAGGAATATTATGCCGTAAAACTTCCGTCAATAGCGGTACCCTGTGGAACGAAAGGTTTGGTGATGTGTGCCATGGGCAGTGTCATGGGCAGTGCCTTTTTTTGGCTACCCCTGTATATGATCCTTCTTCCTTTGCCTCCCGACACCTTTTTGTCTTCTATCCCCCCCCCTCTGGTCAGCAGTATCAGATCAGTGTCAGTAAACCTAAACGCATAATCTATCGGACGCACTTTATCTCTTCTGCCCATCCCTTCCATTCTTCCCCTTAAAGCTTCTGGAATTCAGCAAGGGTAGGAGGGGTAGTATTATTTTTGAATGTCGCGACAGCAGATCTCTTTAGTTCCCTATCCCTGTCCCCATCTACAAACTTGAAAAAACTTCAGACTGACCTCGTCCATCCATCAAAACAGAGACGAGCTCTGCCGAAAAATTTTAGCCGTGGTACCCCGTGCAAGTTCATCAAAGACGGCTTACAACACAATTTGGTCTACCGTTATGACGAAAAACTGATAACAGGTACAGCAGTGAAGCAAAATAGAAGGAGACGGTCTAAAATCGGCAAAACAGAAACCCTTATTTTTCCCCTCTGTTTTTCATAATGAAGCGACTCTCATCGGTGCTGACCTACTCAACTTGAGCGCTCTGTGCTGTCTCTTTGCAGAAATGGCCAGGAGCCGGACTGGAGCCAGTAGCCGATGGGGTGTCCCCCAAGTGGCCCACCGCGCAGTGAAGGAAAGATGCGGTAAAGGACGAGTCGCAGCGCACACTGTAGCGGTTGGGCGTCAGGTTGAATAGAGTGCACCACACTACGTCTCATATCGCACAGCCCGTAGCCGTGGAGGACACCGGTAGCCGATGTAGTAACTGGAGGGCCTAGGCAGCTACTAGGGAAGTCACCGCCTAAGGTAACGAGGTGTTGGGCTGCATCGAACACACCTGGTCTCACTACTTCACAAGGCATGCTTTCCTTCAAACCACATATACGATAGAACCTCTTTTTTAATCTCCATGACATCGTTCCGCTATCGCTTCTTGGGAGAATTGACCTAGTTAGCGTTTCCGGGCTTACGGATTCAGTCACCAGCCCCTCACCAGGTATCTCTGAGCTAGAAAGCGATACATCCAACCTGGCTATTATCTCAGACAGTTGAGCTGAAGCACTGGTTCCGATCGTTAGTAAGAATAGTTTTGGCGCACAAATTCCGTCCTGTAACAACTCTTTGATCGCTCTCCAAATGGATGTCGGTACCATTTCATAAAAAGCTGACCACAGACGAGCAATATACCTTTTTGGGATTCCCTCTGACCTTTCTACTTTTTGGGGCTACTCATGGTCGGAAAATGTCCGAGTTGCCAATATAAGAGAGAAGGTGAATATACTACAAGGGTGGCCAAAAAAAAAGAGACACTTCGCTCATGACGCATATCAGCATAGCGTAATCGCTCCGGCCTGAAGCTGGTACACAATTTCTTCAATCAATTAACAGGTGGATATTTTCTCAGAGGCAGTAGCTCTGAATATGCAGGACTGCGTTTGACCAGCTTTTCAAATAACTTCGTAATGGTCCATGATTCCTTCAGGACCACGTTGAGCTCGAAGTGTGAACATTGTTTCCATGGTAAATTGAAGAAGTTTCCCGAAAGATTTGAATGTGCTCTTCGTTTTCTAATCGGGAACATTCGGTATGGATACAGGATAGCATGATCAATGCTGTTTTGATGTGAAGTGAAGTGTCTCTTTTTTTTATGGCCACCCCTGTATGCATCAGTTGATTCCAGCTAGAACGACTGTTTCGACGGTTTCTAACCAGTCAGTGGTGCCTTCAGTGGCGCCAGACCTCGAGATTAGGCTCCTCGGTAGGAAGCGTGACGCAAATGAAACTGTCAGGTCTGCATGTACAGAGGTCAAGCCAGCTTTTCCAATGCGCTAGTAGATAAGGCCGCAACCACGGCTCCCTGCACAACCTTCCTCATCCGTTGCGTCGGTTGTAAAGACCATGAAAACGGCCGCGGCTCCACGCAAGCGGATTACGACGTAGTGGCTGATAGCTTCACTATAAATAGAATGGCAAAAGATGCGTGATGCATGTTCAGAGAAAACTCGTCTAAACATCCCCCACCTCTTCCCCATCCTAAGATGGAGTATAGCTAAAAGATAGGAACCTTCGTTGAGGTCGTAATCGGCATACCTTTTGCACCTTTCCTTTTTCACATCACTCCCAACCTCCAATTTCAATATTGAACGCTCTTACATACCCGTTTTATCCCGGTGCTTGCCTTCAAGTATATTCTTAAATATTGGCTGCTTGAAGATGATAAGTAGTTCTTAAGTTCTCAATTTGAAAATAATCCTCCCTGCTCTTATATTCAACAACCTGACCAATACCCTTTCTCTTAAATCATAAATTTCCGCCCAATGTTTTCTCTAACATGATAGGAATTAGTGCACGTTCGGGTCATCGATGAATTTCCATCCTTTCAGATACCCGGTGAACCCGGTGAAGGACCCGGTAAGTGAGCAGTGTCGTGGATCAACCTCAGTTCCTTTCTGGAGGATTCACAGGTTTGATTGTGAACATACATGCAGAAATAATCCTAATTTAGTGTGTGATAATTGTGCTCCTGCCTCGGCGCTGACTTGCCCACAAACCTACGTATGCAACTTCAGCTTATTGAAGAGATCACTGAATGGAGCGTCCTGCTCAACGTGAGTATTCTTGGCGTGAGAGTTCACTAGCCCAAGACAACTGGTTTACTTTCGACGTATCACAGAGACTTCTTAGCCATGAGCATCAGGAAACCAGGCTAATCAGGCTCGGTCGTGGCAACAGCATCCTAGCTCTCTTCGATCAGCAATAGCTTAAATACGGTATAATTCAACATCTTTCCTGAACAAAATTTAGATATTCGTGTTCGGACGGCCAGATGTTCGCCTATGTCGGTCTGGAAAGCACTGAAGTAGAGGGAGCCGTATGCGATCGTGCCAATCAGCGTGTCTGGAAATCACCTAGTGGCGAGACTTACGGAAGAACATTACAAGCCACTTGTGGTTTCCGTAAGTGAAACCAAACGTCGCCTTTCAAAATCTCTATCAAAGCTACTAAACTTTCATTTAAGCTTGTACAACATGCTCGCCTCTAACCCTTGTCACTACGCCATGTCCTGTCAACTACGACTGCTCCAACACTGGAATAGAAGAGTACGTTTCCTGTAGTACTTGCTTTGTTTGAGTTCTCAAGAGGGGATCTGCACCTGCTTCTTAAGAGCGGGATTTATGAGTAAGAACTTGCGCTATCCTCACTTCAACCCCTATAGAGCGCACCTTCTTCATTTCAGAGGCCTATTCTCCGGCCAGAAGCCTATTCTCTGGTCCGATCCATACGGCCCAGTCCTTTTCGTTGAAGAGAGTGAATAGGAACTTGACATTTGCATGCTCTTACAGATGTTGTAAAACGTAGGGACCATGGAAAAATGCCCTAAACTAGCAATCAAATGTGGCGATTTTTCTTCACTGACGAGGGATAAGGAATGTGGAATCATGGACATGACCCTAGTTGAACTGACTGTCGCCACACTACTTGCCAAACTCGCACCTTTCTCAGATTTCAATCCCGGAAGTTAGGACTTACAACTGGGATTTCGATGACGCACTAGGGATCCCCGGCAGCAGCGTTGAAAGATATCTGTGTCCAAAGCTTCTCCAATAGAAGTTGAGTGGCATGATAAAAGCGCATTCAATGGTCGAGGTCCACTTGCAAGCAAGCAATGAAGTGAGGGGGTCTTCCTACTACCTGCAAAGAAAGGAAACGGACACCTGCGAGAAGTACTCTTCGTGTATGCTACTGAAATGAACGGCACGAAACACCTTTGGGGCGATGTCAGACTTTGCGAAATGAGCGATTCGCTAGCGAATCACTGGATACAAGCGTTGCACCAGCGAATCGAACAATGTACCAGCGAGTCGAACTATGTCCAGCGAGTCGAACTATGCACCAGCGAATCCAACTTTGCAACAACGAATCGAACTATGTACCAGCGAGTCAAACGATGTACCTGAGACTAAATAGTGACGGGACCCAACGTTCACAAGAGGTCCCGCCACTTCCAAACAGCGTCACTGGATATTAAACACAGTTCGAAAATGGCGGGACTTCTTTTGAACGTTAGTCCCGGCACTATGGAGTCGCTTGTACATAGTTCGTTTCGCTGGTGCAACTTTAATGATCGCGTTTTGCTCGAGTGGACGCCAGCAATATATTCATTGCCCTGTCGCGCGGAAGAGTAGTCCAGTAGGTCCTGCTCGCTCGAGGGTTATGAATTTCTGCATTCAACTCGCTCATAACTTTTGTGCAAAAGTCTGACCATTAGAGCGGCGGTCATCCAGATATTCGTTTGACATTTCAAGTGATCGAGCCGGTAACCGCTCTGTTCCAACGGTCATCACAAAATCGCCTGACCTATCGATTCCTTGACGAAAATAGCAGTCATTTTCGGCTATTGATATGGTTTCGAACTCTGGATTCCCTCCACCATTTGCTGTAGAGGGCAACTCCAAGCATCGTCCCCTCACACCTTCATTCTGGGCAGCGTGTTAGATAATGCTGACTCATGCTCGCCTGCCTGTGCAGAGTCCACAGTTCCTAAGACTAAAGATAAGGTAGCGAAACTGCAGAACCGCAGAGGTGGGCACGGAGCCAAGTGTTCTCCCGCTTCTTCACTACCCCGTCACTACCTCTACCTTAGGCGCTCCTCGCCCCACCCCTCCCCCTCTGCATGCCGCTATTTTCTCCCTGTTGAGCTCTTGGACGACGTTCGTCATCATGTTGATTTCCGACCCAAGTATACGTAGCTGGAGCATTCGGAGGTGTTCGGTCCGTTGAGCGTGAATGGGGATCTGAAGCCAGTTTGTTACTCATAAACAGGTGTTCATCAGGTTCAGCTGTAGTCCGGGAGCACAGGCGCAGGCGAATCAGCCAGCATTCGCTTCTCTTCCTCGATACCGTCGACTATCACTACCATTTCTCCCACTCCAGTTGACTCCCGAAGTTGTGATGATGCTGAATCCGAGCTTTTTTGAATCGGAGTAAATTTGCTACTGTACAAGGCATCCATTTTGGGCATACCCATCCACTTCACGAGGTGTTGAATTTGCAAATGAGGCAAGCGTGAAGCACGCGGTGGGACAACGGCCACCAGGAGACAACAATGATAGCGCTCATTTGAAGATGAGTGTTTGGAAATGGATAAATCTGGATTTTGTGTCACAAACTCCTATTCAGGCCGCTCACCTACTCGACGAATTCGCGTGATTGCTCTACAGTCGCATGCACAGTTGGTCAGATGTTCGAAGCTGGTCAAGCGCTTCCGGAAGTTGTTTGTAGCGATGGCAGCTTCTCAACTGTCAATGGGCCGGTCTCACAAGTGGCCTGTGGACTTCGTGAGTGTTAATGTGGCAACATTCATTATGTTAATTGTTTATGCATTGATTTAAGCCTGCAACGCATGCACACAACTGACCAAAAATGGCCTCACGTGTCCACCTGGGCACACCTGCACATCGGTATCCCAACGTGAAGGTAAGTACAGCTTCCACAGAATTTCTCGTACAGTTTGAGGAGTTTGCCTTTTACAGGTCAATGTCCTGAATCGTACTGCCCTGCTGGTATGATGACTGCTGATGGTGTACAAGTTGAATCTTTGAAATGCAACACCCTAGGGCAATGGGTGTACACTGATGGTATTGTCTACGCAGCAGCACAGTGTGAATTATGTGAGTTCAAATGTTTTTATGCAAAGTATGGAAGGGGTGCAACTCTTCTTAAAAAATATTTCTCAAAATCATTTCGAGAGCCCCCAAACCGAGACGAGAGACTCTCCATATGGAAGAACGACT
>KZ344988.1:622747-633071 GCA_002352805.1 Teladorsagia circumcincta
ACGTCAATGACTGACTAAGAATTGTGTGTGACCACAAGAAGATACGTTCACTTTGAGGGAAGTTACAATTTAAGAAACGTAATGCAGTATTTATGGAACAGCCTGTATGAGTAACTCGTTGATAAATATGAAAAAGGCAGAGCTACAAAGCATCTAAAGTTTAAATGTTTTCACGGACCTCTCCATCGTGCTACTCCCATTCAGAATTGTAGCGAAATTTGAAGGTACGCCCCAGAATCGAGTTGGTGGGGTAAGATCGCTTGAAATGAAAGTAATGAAGCGCGCTATGGACCGAAAGAAACAAGGAATACGAAGGGGGTCGTCGAAGATAGGAAAGTACAGATACATTTAGTCTGCAATGTAAAGGAGAACATGAATTGCCCAGCAATATGATTGACAGTGGGCGTCAAGGAGAAAAGGAGAGTTTCAGAATACGAGAAAGCAAGAAGATCAGCGACACAACGTAGGCCATACGATAACACCACGGTGAGGGGGGGGGGGCAGCGTTCGGTCTCTAATAACATCTAGGGCAAGTGGTGCTCACTGACGTCTGGTCGCGTTGTCTATGACTACTGCTCCTTCTCGGCCTGAACGCAACATGTCGCTCACCCTCAAGGGTTGCGACTTTGAAGGCAGAATTTGCCATGAAAAAGCAACCCATTCCAAATTAAGTCAGGGATGGTAAGTTCTACGAGAAGGAGGGCAAAATTATGAGAAACGGCCCTGAACCCGAGAAATGGGACTTTTTCCTTTTACCTTGATCTAGGCGTTGATGAAACTCCAGTCCCTGTGCCCTCTGCAATTAACGCTCTCTCTGATACCTACTCACTCGCTACCTATAGATCTGCAATGAATGATTAGATCCTCTGTGGGCGTGGATCGCCAAGAGCGTCAAGAGTGAGCTATGTTAAATCGCCGAGGTCAAATCTTCTGCTGCCGATTGCGTATCAGTCCACACCCTCAGGAGCTCCGCCTATCTTCTCACTGAATGATTTTCCCCTTCTTTGACCTTCGCTGTTATCGTGGAATCCTCGTGTAACACATTTACGACAGCGCGCGTTTTGGCTTTATTGAAGCAGGCGCGATTTTGCGAGCGCTCGTTTCACCTCACATTCGTCAATATTGAGTTTTAACTATGCAAAACATAAATGGCCCAAAACCACTTGAGCAATATTCAATGCGCATAATTCAATCGGAATATTATGATGGAATCCCCACCAAAAAACTTGAGATTAATGTGAAAAAAGCAAAATTTACATCTTTCCCCTGGAATGGATGTCAAAAGCATTTTGACGGTTGTGCCAACAAAAGGCATATTTCGCTATTCGCGCGAACTTGTATTTATTGCTACTACTCGGTTTTTTCTTGTGGTTATGAGCATAGGAAGGAAACGAGGATCAATTGAGCTTTCGATTCCGTAGTAGAAATTTTGTGCTAAAGTTAAGCATATTTCACCATCTGGTGAACCATGACATTTGCAGTTATGTTATGGTGTTATCCATTACACTGACTATTTAGTAGTACCTTATCTACATGTCTTTAATCTGTTTTTCGCTCAAAAATCGGGCTGAGCCGGGGATCGATCCCGGGACCTCTCGCACCCTAAGCGAGAATCATACCACTAGACCACTCAGCCGATGGGAAATGTCGTGAGCTGCAGAAGTTTCATCCCATATCTTTCGGCGCTTATCAGTGAACACTAGACGCAGATGTGGGCAGCGGAGGCGTGCAAATGTGATTAAGAATTTATACTGATGGGATATCCCGACCAGGGTCAACCGTCCGTTAGACAAAGTCCAACGAGTGGGTCGTATTTGGCCGATGGAAAGGGGGAGGGTCGTATTCGGAAAGGTCAACGTTGCAACACAAAGGTGAGAGGCGTAACTTTCGAGAGCTTCTCCATCTATTAACCGCAAACGCGTGCATGGCGCACCTCAGAGCAGAAGAGTCTACTACAGAAGTGTCCATATTTGACTGTTAACGTTCACAAATATATTATCGAGGAGGACCAATGTGCTACAACCCATGTTAGTAAGAGAGTGACCAATTGGGAAGATTGACTGCTTACAAGAATATTTTGGGAAAAAATATTTGAATGAGCATTTCCGATTCGGCGAGTCCTGAAAAAGGTCTAGTATATTTTAAAAAAGCACAAAGCTTCTACTTTGCCATGGTGATCACTACTCCTCATGGAATTGAATTGTAAGAGAGTTGTAAGCGTTCAAATGTTGAAAACTCGTGTTCTTAAGAGAATAGCCGCGGAAATTTATAAAAAGAACGATCCAAAGGGGCGATTTCTTTTGAACGGATTATTTTGGGAACGAGATCAAAATTCCGTTGGAAAAATCTAACCTTCTACTCCATTCCCCATTCCAGGGGGACAACAATTGCAAAAGGTTCAATTTGAAGAAATTTATAATAGTTCAATGCCAAAACCAGCGCTCTGTCAAAAATCGGCCCGCGATTTCCCCAAAACGTCCAACGGGGCGATTTTTTGACTCCTTCACTTATCAAAAGAGTTCAAGTATTCGTTCGAAAGCTCCGACCTCCTACTCTATCCTAGGTGAAAAAGAATTGCAAGAGGTTGAATCTCAAGAAAGTTATGGTCATTGAAAACCAAAAAACCCGGTCGTGCACAAAAAAGCGTCCAGCGGGCGATTTTTTGAAAGAAAGAAACTTCACAAAAGTTCGAGTATGTTTTAGGAAAGAAACAATCTAAGTTTTCAAAACTTTCCTACCGCTTTTCGCGGTTTCTAATTTGAAGAAGATTACAGCCTGCAAATGAAGAAGTGCGCATTTCTGTGGATTCCTAATTCTCTGCCCCATAACTTTTCTTTGAGTCGGTTAGGAGGGGCAAGAACTTTAGGGAAAGTGAAAATTACTTACGCACCCTGGAGTCCCTCCTCCACTGCCCGAGGTTTGGTCTCAATTTCGACTAAAGTGAGGTGTTTCACGCAGTTTCAAATTCATTGCCATCACAATGCCCCTGTATCTGGTGGTAGAGCATCTACGTATTATTCTGATAATTCAGTCTCCCATCTTCGATTTCGTCACACGGCGAAGGTAACAGGTTCATTTTAGCGTCGCGATTCTGCTGAAGGAATGGGATGGTGGTGGTGTTTTGTGAAGTGATGTTGTGCAGGAAATTTTTTCCATGACCTGCACAAAGATCTCCAAATATCACCGTAGAGACTTGCTAACAATTTTGATCTCTGCCATGAGCCAACGACGTCGTCTACACTACGTATTGTTGCAGAACATTACAGGTACTCATGTAATTCGGTCAACCACTAGGGGCAGCACCCCCTGAATCCAGACGATCCGAAGAGGCTCTTCTGTAATACTGGTTCGCATATCGATAGAATTCAGGAACTTCTTTGTCATAGAGTATCATGCGGGTAAATGTCAGCTAGGATTTACAAGATAACTGAAACAAGGACCTTTGAAGAACGCAAGTGAATCGGTGTTCACGTCCAAGTTGGGTGCACTCGCTTTGAATTGAGCAAAGTGTGATTGAATCCATTTGTGTACGAAGACAAAATGTTCTTTATTATTGCCCCCCTCCCCTGTATAGATCGCCTGTATTCTTCACAGAGTACTTCGGTTTGAATTACCTTCCCGCGCGCGGTGACTTGAATGCAACACACGTATAGAGAATTTCCCAATCTTCTATTCCTTTCTCTATTCCTAGTTATTCTTGAATGTATGTTAATCGTTAATGAGTCACTCGTTTGAATTCTCTCAAGCTCTGGCAAATGTTTATATTCAATAATGTTATCTGATTGTATTAGCTTAGAAATGTTTTGAGAACTAGAATTCTGTGTGTATAAACGCCGCTGGCTCCTGTAGGAGAGGCCCGTGAGGCAAATCTCGTCAACGCATCCATTGTACCGGACTGCCAACCAATAAAAAGGATTAGTGGAGAAAAGCTTCTGTATATGGTGCATCGGATCCAAAAGAAGAACATCGAGCCGTCGCGAAGGGGAGTCACCGGAACCACTGGAAAGAAGAACTACTGAAGCAGTGGAAAAGAAATTCAAAAAACCATAGCGAAGAAACTCAAGATGACGTCATCGCTCTCCACGCGACAAAGTCTACTAACCAGAATGGTAGGAAAACTTTCATCCTTGCTGGAAGAATATGAGAGAGAAGCCGCGACTGAAAACCAAGTGCCACAAGAAGAAGCTGAACGAAGGATCCAAAAACGAGAAAGCAAACTTCACATGCAATGCCAGAAGAAAAGATTGGAAGTGGCGGAAAAAAACATGAATAAGATGCTGGACGCGTACACAGCAGCCGCGGACGAAATGAGTAATGATACTCCGCAACTCCAAGCTCTCCTTGAAAAAGTGTCAGCCAACTCTCAAACAGCGCAGGATTTGCTAATAAGGGCACAAGAAGCCATACTCGAGCTCGACTTGCGCATAGAGACGGACAACCTGTTAGCAACCACAGAACCAAGGATATTTCTCAGCACTATCTACGACACCATCTCAGCTTGATCCCGCCTGTAAGGGTTGATAAAAGCACGATACACAACACTGAGCTCTCATTCGACTCTCGCGACGCAACTCTCGTGATAATCTTCCGCCGTCAGCCATGCCATCAGGAGAAGAATCGACTCCCAACGCGAAGACGGAAGAAGTTCAAAAGAAAATGGCTGCAAAGAATCAAGAAGAAAAAGCAAAACCGAAGAAACGCAGCAGCAAGTCTATCGAGTCGACTTCAGCAGCAAAACGAACTCGGGAAGACAGGGGGACCCCTCCCAGCTCCACCTACGATCTCTGGAAGGACTTCTGTGAGCGAGGAACTGAAGTCTTCAAAAGCACCCAGAAGAAGATCACCGTGTTGGAAAGACAAAAGCGAGCGCTCGGGACAACCACATGCAGAAGATCGATGACCGTATGGAGAAGATTGAGAAGAGCCTAGCGGATCTCCACGAATTCGTCAAACAGACTGCAGCCCCGACGAACCTAGTCATCAAACCAGAGCGCGTGGACGAACTGCTGAAGCGAGTCATGACGAGTTCAACCGAGATGCAGTCCAATCTCGAAGAGCAGATGGATAACGCGAAGAACCGCACCCTCATTCAAATGGATGAAATGTTCAGAGAGGTATACCGATGCAGATCCGAAGTCGAAAAGACCAGCAACAACGCCGTGATGCACGAAGTCAGAGAAGTGTCGACACGTTTAGCCGCCTTCCAAATCGAGGTCACCCAACGATTCGAGGCATTGGAGAAGAAGCTAGATCAAATGTCAGACATCAAGTCTATGCTTCGAAGGATCAATTTGCAGTTGAAGAAACCGGACGAAGGCGACTCAGGATCAGGCAAAGAAGACGCGAGGAGGCAGGGGATCGAGGAATCAATCCGATTCAAAGACATTCTTCGCATCAACAACGACCTCTGCCTCGAACAGGAAGAAGAGAAGGAGAAAGGATCCAGTGAGCTCAGAAAAGAAGAATCTAATGCAGGCGAGATCAAGGAGAAGCGAGAAGACAAAGAAATCCTGGAAACGATGGCGAATGTGGACAAAGATCTTCGCAGAATCAAGCACGAGATCTTCGCTCTCGGAAGCCGCATAGAAGAGTTAAGAAGGGAAGACCCCAAGGCAAACGAGTCCAAGTACTACGAGATGAGGAAAGAGAAGTACGAGCTTCTAGATGAAGAAATGGCACTCAAAAAGAAAAAGGATGATCTGAAGATGGCCCTATACGAGTGGACCAGAAAGAAGGGAGGAAAGGACACCACGATGCAGCAGATGTCGAGCAGAACTCTTATAGCGCCGTCCAGCCATCGATATCAGAGGTCAACGTCGCAGCGCCATGGCAGCCAGAAGGGGTCACCGAAAAGAGGTCGTCATCATACCCCATCGCACCGAGGCTCTACCCGCAGGTCATGTAGCCCTGGCTCAGGTCGCCGGGGAGTATAGAGAATTTCCCAATCCTCTATTCCTTTCTCAATTCCTAGTTATTCTTGAATGTATGTTAATCGTTAATGAGTCACTCGTTTGAATTCTCTCAAGCTCTGGCAAATGTTTATATTCAATAATATTATCTGATTGTATTAGCTTAGAAATGTTTTGAGAACTAGAATTCTGTTGTATAAAAGCCGCTGGCTCCTGTAGAGGAGGCCCGTGAGGCAAATCTCGTCATCGCATCCATTGTACCGGACTGCCGACCAATAAAGGATTAGTGGAGAAAAGCTTCTGTATGATTTGAATGATGAGCTTCTGATGATTTGAATGCAACACACGCTCCAACGCTGCCGACACTGTACGGCCAACCAGTGGGCTTTCGTGAAATGGATTGCGAAGATTGAAGGAGAAGAAACCGCAATGTCTACTTCAAGCACAGTATTAGAAAGTCGCGGGGTGAACAGTAATGTCGAAGTATTTCAAATTCACAGTGTGTAGAAGTCGAAACACGTGGTTCAGAAGCAAAACCTAAGCAGGCACTACACTTTCACGGTTGCAGTTTCGTGTTCAATATTCAGGCACTAACCCTATTAGTTACCCGCAGTTATCGAGGAACTGTCTTGTGCTTAGCTTGAAGTTTATCTGGGAATTAATGGTTCTTTTTGGAGAACGAATATCGCTCGCTTTTTGAGGTTGTTTCGTAAATGATACCACATTTGTAGTCTGGAATATTGATCCGCTATGACAAGTGAAAGATTTGGCATTGAGTCATTCAACGATGACGAACATGGTATGGATAAATAGCTCTGTTAAGAAGCAGTTAAACCAGCAAATATTCTCAAGCGTTCTGAACTTAGCACAACCTACATATTTCCGCGCATGAACTGGTATGCATGAGTCCAATGAAGAACATTACCGTGAGCTAGAGAACGGAACTGAAGGACCATCTTACTGCTTGCAGAACTACAGTGAGTGTAATCGCAAGAGACGAGGCATTGCGGTGACAATGCATTAATACCCACGTGAAACCCCCTTTCTTGTAAGATTGAGACTGAGACATAGGTGGGGGGAGAGACTGCAGGGCGCATGAGCAGTACTCATTTTTCTCAAAGTTCTTACTGTCCTAGGCATAGTCCTACAGGATGCCCTGTCTCTTGCAGTAGCCCCAGCTTTGTCACTGAGCATGTTTACTACCTCTCATTCATCTGGATGGCCACCATATAGCTCCTTTAAAGTTTCACTAAACCCATTCATTCGCCGTAGAGTATTCGTAATGTCGTCTGTGCGCGCTTTATAGCATTCGAACCACCGCGCGCAGGAAGATAATTCAAACCGAAGTACCCTGTGAAGAATACAGGCGATCTGTATATGAACACCTACTGAGCGCAGTCTGGGTCTGTTGAAATATCATTTTAACCACATGTCGTAATTGTGATAATGCCCTCTTCTACAGTATAAAACAACTTTTTTGTGCATACGCATATCTTTCATGAGATGTTGGTGCTCCTTTCCTCATCAGATGAACTATAACGAAACAATCAATTGTTGCAGCAAGAACCACACCCAGTTTCTACTTTGGTCAAAAATCTTGAAGGTACTGTGACACCTAGAAAGATCTTGAAAGCATCTTGGTACAGTGGCTGCGGTAGTATAGAAAGTTGCGTAGCCGATGGATGGTGGCACGCGTCAGCTGGAATGATTTTGGACAAAATCTAGTCTGTGGTCGATGCCATCCTTCTGCAATCGTTTCGAAGCGGTGATGTACGAAAAAGAAAAAATGTTGCGTCTAAACGGGTCTTGATCATTCACTTTGGGTCATGCATTAAAGGAAGTAGATACATACATGTAGTTGGGTATTTCCCTAATCTCTCGCATTCCAGGGCCCACCACAATCCTAAACACACTTCTTATTTATTTATAAAAGCAATGCTGTGGTGCGACAAAATATTTCGATTGAACACAACGTTAGCTCATGTACAGCGAGAGCGCGATAATCTACTGGTTGTACCATAATTTCTTGTCGAATTCTGTCAGAGGAAGGCATGCCGGCCACAAGAGATCAGCTGTAGATCAGTTGATCTGAGCGGCGTTTATTGACAAGGAGGTGGTTGGACGTGATCGCGGGGGGTCAAGACTTGCCACCTTTGCCAACGGGTCGCGCGGGAAGGTCTCAATAAAAGGGGTTCGTGTTTTACTGCAGTATTCTCTTCTTCATCCAGATCCAGATCCAGAGCCCCGGTGTTCCAGAGCTCTGGTGTTCCTGTGTTCCAGCGCTCCAGCTCCAGAGTATGTGGTGCCGGAGCGGTGAGTCTTCTGGCATCTGTGTGGTGCCGGAGCGGTGAGTTAGTGGGAGCCATAGGGTCCGCAAGAGGACGGGTCTAGGCTCGGACAAGTAGCCTTAGTGGCTGGAAGGTGAGAGCCTTAGTGGCTCTTCGTTGGAGCCTGAGTGGCTCGGTGGTTGGCCTTAGTGGCCGAGCGTGTGGAGCCTCCGTGGCTCGGAGATTTGGCCTTGCTAGGGAAGAGAGGTAGTGGCTCAGAGGAGAGAGCCTTTGTGTCTCATCGAAGAAGAGGGATTGCGCCGTGCACCTGTTGTTACCTCGGTTTAGTTGTTCTTGGTCCCGTCGACAAAATCGCCTCCGGTTGTCCAGTGATCTTTGTTTTCGTGTGTCTGTTGTTGATTTCGCCTTTCTAATAAAACTTCCTTTCTACTTGTTTTTCGAACAGTTACTAAGGGCAACTCCCAGTCGCAGTACACGAATCCGTCTTACACTACATTTCTGCATTTCCATTCCTTCAATTTTAACTTTCCCGAAAAACAACTGATCAAAAATATAATCAGCACCATTATCACTGATATGCACTCATTCGCCAGAAAATAATGGATCCTTTCCTCCCACAACGAGTGTAGCTGTGGGATGAAGAGTCCGGAGAAGTCGTTCCTGAGGTAATTGTATTCACTGATGTTCTTCTCTCGTAGCTGCGTGGATAGCACGATGGAGTAATGTTAGGGCTATACGCCGGATGTAATATCGGGCTTCAGCCAGTTTCCCCTGAATGAGGTGAATTATCCTTGTATTGTGAGGTTATCATTCGGGGGAAGGGGATTCCAAGACGCTTTGAACGCTTGTCCCGCACTGTGAGGCTAATCTCGGGATTACTGTACGGCTATCATTGCAATGTTTTATGTTATACCACTTTATCCTATGGCTGTCGGCATGGGATAAAGTGGTTTCTAAAACAGTATGCCCTACAATCGAGGGGTAATATCCTCTGGAGGTCGGCCTTGGCTGAGATGGGTCCTGGACTCGGGACTCATTTGCACTGGTGGTCGGCTGGGGATTATCCTGTCTTAGCGGTCGCAGAATGAAATTTCTTAAGATGGTCAGGTGTACTTCTCGGTCAGTTATTCAATGCATGCTGGTCAGGTGTACTTCTCGGTCAGTTATTCAATGCATGCTCTTTCAATCGAGACTTTATTCTACTACACTCGATTACATTCAGGTGACGACTCAGGGAGCATAGGCTACGCCCAGATGTTTGCTACAATGTACTCGTAATCGCTTCCTGATACACTTCCGATCTATAGCGCAAGTGTCATCGAAAGTGTCTGAGGCCCAGGGTGACGTCAAACGTGGCAGGGTGTATCGTATTTGCCGGTGCTATTGAGTCAATAGCTCAGTGCCCGATAAGTGGCAAAGCTGAGGCAAACACAGCGCTAATCTTGCGTACTCCGCTCTTTGCGAGATTCTCTTTTAGAGGAATCCTTGCCGGAAAACTTTTCATTGCATTCCCAACATATATGAGTTAGTAGTGATCATTAACTACAACCCACTAAGTTTCTTGCACGAAGATTCGGTGTTTCTAAGAGAAACGAATTCACGAAAACACAGTCCATGGACAATCGAAGTAAGTCGGGCAGAACCAAAGGTGGGGCATGGAAAGAAGTGCGCCTCGGAACGGCTACGTAGCAGGATCGTTAAAACGTTAAAACGTTAGGTTTTGGACAATGGAGGCGAAACTATTGATAGAATATGATGCAGTAGAAGTGCGAGATGTTAGGACAGTAAGTCAAAAGGTGAAAAAGTTTCTAGCAACGACACAGAGAAACAAGTGGGAACGTTCCCGTCACCCCCATTTGTAACAGGTGTCCGGCGGGAATTTGAACGCGTATCAATTCCCACGGTTTCTCGAATCGTTTGTTGAAAGTGCTATTTTTCTCTTCTTCCCGTTCTTTTGTGGACGATAGGTCTCAAACCAGTGATTTATTGGTGGAAAAGAATCGCGATTCTTCCGGAAAGGATTCGTTTGAATGGTCGTAAAGCATAATCGTTGCTTTTGTCGTTGATCTTTTTTGATTCCATCTTAATCCTGTTGCACATGACCTTATCAAACATCCTGGCAAAAGG
>KZ344988.1:653029-669497 GCA_002352805.1 Teladorsagia circumcincta
TGCGTGCGCAGCTAAACTGGTAAGCAAATAAGCTAAAAACAAGATGCGTTCTCCGTAAATTGTGACCGGACGCGATGAAAAGAACAAAATAGTGAAAACATCTTTCAAACCATAAGGGGCGACGTGCGCTACATGGTGGCACACGATCATTTCTTTTGTATTTGTAAGATTTCTAATGATCCATGTATACCCGTGTATACATATGTATGTACTCTCAGCAATGAAGAACAACATATGTTCCCAGGAACTGAACAGCTGGATTTTCAACTAACTTATTTCATGTACATTTTGTATTAACTTCCCAACATTCCTAGCTGATTACCCATGGTCCACACGTCTAGAAATAGCCACTTCTTTCACTCAGGATCGCCTTTTCTTTGTGTTATTGGACGATGTCGCCTGCAACTTCCATGCATCCTGCAAAACGGGTTACGACTTTGTCGAAGAAAGAAATCTCTCATTTCAAAAGATCAGACACGAAAATGTGCTTTAGCCCCGTTTCACCCAGCCGTCCGCCTTCACAACTTCCACCCCGCCGAAAAACCTCATCGTCCGTTACGTGTTAAAAAAAGAACTGAGAAAAATGTCTGTCCCGTGTGGCCGCATGCGCCAGCACGATGTGCTATGCACGCGCGGCCATGCGAGCACGTTAGCCCAGAAACGGCTCGGTACGCAGTGTCTTCAGTCGCTCATCTTCCGTAGTGTTCACTTGAAACCACCAAACTCTGCTTCTGCTGTTGTGCCTCCGTCTGTATTCGAAAGAAGTTTTGGAATCAATATTGCCAAACAGTTCGTGTGGCATTTTCTGTAATGGATCTCTCATTCCTCAATTCATTTACATATGTGCAGCAAATAAAAGGTTGAGTATTTGGATCAGCCAGTGGAATACTCTCCATTACGCTGACTCAGAATAGCTGATGTATTTGTTTCTGCTTGAATCAATTTGCAGAGAACGATACAGCTTTAGCAACTCCACTCAAACACAGACTCAATTTAAATCTTTATTGTTGGCTATGGGAATTATTATGGTGTCCGTATGTAACAGATTATATGCTACATGAAATCCTTGAGGAAAGACAGTGCAAAATCCAAACTCATCATATTTGCCTGAAAATCTAAGCTATCACAGAAAGTGTTCCTCTACATCAAAACAATCCCAGATCAGATCTGAGGAGTAACACTGATTAATGATGAAATCGTGAATACGGAACAGACTGAAAATGAAAAAGAGAACTGAGGCAAACCCCGATGGAGCCATCAAGAAGTATTCTCTTCGTTCTAGAAATAAGGAAGGGCGGTGCCTACGAGTTGTCTGAAGTAGCTCGCTCTACAGCCCCCTAAACCGTGCGTTTTTGTATTAGCCGCTATGTCGTAATACACGTTGAGAGTGGGATGTGTGAGAGGCTTCTCGTCCATTTGCTCACATAGCCTTCGTTAAGGCCAACGCCATTATTGTGCACTTTCGAGCGGCACGCCTGTGATATTTTCGCGCTATTTTGACCCACCCACAGAATACGTTCTTCGACACGAATTCATTTGGGATTGTTGCTTCAATGCATAGCGAAAAGAAAACATACAGGAGAATAGTCTATGAGACCGGTATCTGGATCTTCAATTATTCCCACGAAGAGGGTGAACATGCCGTTATACTGCAAAGCGACCTCTTAGAAAAATATCTAAAAACAGAGCTACAAGTCATAAGGTTAGAAAGTCTTCATTTTTGCTTAGGGCAGTAAACAAAAGTTTAACTTTTCTCAAATTCTCACACATAAGATCGAGCAACGATCAAGAAAAACTGGAACTTTTTGTTAAAATGTGCGTGTTTCCATGGAATAATATCTCGAAATTTAAGAAATCGCAAGGAATCAAAGTGAGCAAAATAGCTCCCGAAACGAGAAGATTTCAGCAGAGAAATCAGCATTGTGCTGGACATAAGAGAAGTTTGTCAATACTAATCAGAGCCCAAAGGACGTGGAGTTCATTCCTAATTACGGAGTTAGTACGACTGCGCAATCATTCGCGTGCGTTACACGGGACTACAGTGGTATGAAGCAGGGCTATCGACACTTTTATAAGGCATACCTGGGATTCGCCCTTATAGGTGCCGGCTCCACCCACCTACAGCTGTTGACCTACCCTCAATTGTTACTCTCTACTTTGTTTCGGTCTCCATGGCTTTGGAATGAATTATACCTAAAGACGTTAGGAACTGCTCTCAAATCTTTTATACAGGTGAGTATTCGCATGCGCTTTTTAACCAACGACTTCAGTCTTTCTATCCATGCTATAGGAACGTCAGCAGAAGCTCTCCAAGGTGTCGATTCCTCTACCTCATGTCTCCTAGACTACGGTCTCCGCGCTTTTATATTTCATAATTCCGTTCAGAGAAGAGTTTAACAGATAAGGAAACCAGATCTAAGCCATTTCAAGGCACCTATAAATACACACACCACCACATCTCAATAACTGTCCTAATGACCTTTCCTCACCAGATGGGGAGCAGTTTTCTACGAATCCTCATACTTTGGTTTTGAGGTTGCGAGACCAGAAAGAGATGGAAGATGGCGGAGAAAGGAAAGCCGTCTGCGAATGTTGGGTGGGACAAGCAACGAATTAGGATATACATTTCAAGATTCGCAAAATAGTCCATAAATCGCCAATAGGGTGGGAAAAATGGAACAAACTATCACGAGGACCTTTATAAAGGCAGGGATTGTAAATAGTGCAGACTCATGTCTGCACCTCTGGAAGCTGAAGTTCGGTTCCTGCTGAGGTCTAACCGTGCCCTGCAGGAACTGCGAAAATGGCCCTAGTACCAGCGTGACGCTCACACTAACATTTCCAAGACCCCACTCACACCAAGCATGCCTGATAGTCGCGAAAGTGTCGGTGATAGTGCTAGGATTCCATACGAAGGTAGCGTGTGATCAATCGCCCGAGTTCTGTGTTCAGTATGTGGGGCTGTCGGCAACTGAATGAACGCCCTTGAGGACAGAGAATTCAAAAATAATATACGGCAGTGGAAAATGACAAAGGGAGATCGACCATTTGCTTGGAAGAAGGTAATCACTAGAAACTGTGAAAGATTTAAAATTACTCCACGGCGACTCCTCTTGGCAGGCACTGCTACAGATGTTCTCAGGAAGACGAGAACGAGAGCCGAGGGGAAAAGTGCGGCTTAAACTACGTACAATAATACTTACTATAACTCAGTCTCCCAGTTCTGACGGGCCAGTACGGAAGTATTCGGAAGAATGTGGCTGATATCATAACAATTTGCCAAAAAGGTGTCAGGTGAGGCGCGCGCGGAGCTCAAAAAACCGCGCTGTCTAAAGTTGCAGGAGTGCCAAACTGAAAACTGGATTAAGTCAAAGAAGGAAATGGACGCCTTGTGCGGGAAGTTAACGAGCCAAATGCAGAGAACTTTGTATACAGATTGGCTCAAGCTCGACACCGAGCTACTCAAGATATTAATGGCAAAGGTCGGGCTCAACATGGGTTATTATGGCCACTGAAACTGAGAACAGAGATCCGTAATGGAATGAAAGGGAATTGAAGTTGAGCAAAAACCGTCGACAAGGCCGTGAACGAAACTCTGCTCCCCATTGGCAGTGAAGGAGGCTGGCTTGAGAGAGAAGCACGTCCAAACAAGTTCCCAGACATGCCAGCCATTCCATCGGTTGATGTGGCAATCAAGCTAGTTCATTTCACACTTTATGCCAGCCACGACCACTTCCGGTGGAGGGCGGGCATAGCGAACAATGCAACCTCGGGGCTTCATTACCGCTCTGTTTAAAATTGTGAGGATGGTAGCGTCCCTGAAGGTGCGGTCTCTGGCCATTTGTGGTGTAACCACGTACAGAGAAAATGAAAGGGATTGGTTCAGTGGCCTGATCCCGACCTTTGCCTCTAAAGTAGTGAAGAGTGTGAAAAGTAGCGACGGTACCATTCTGAAAATCAGTTGAGGTCAAGTAGATAGAAAGAGTACCCAACTACGCTTTTTCAATAGAGAGTGCCCGCAGGGATAGCCCACGGGCACGACGGGCTATACGGAGGGCGAAAGTTGGGGATGTCGATAGGTCTAGATGGGTGCGCTCTGTGGTATGGAAGGTTCTCGAAGCCCAAGGAGGCTCTTCAGCTCCCAGATTAAAGGACGAATTCACGCAGAAAAGGCAACCCACTTTGAATTAACTTAGCGATGATGAGTTATACACTAATGAATGAAAAACCGTAGGAAACGGCCTAGAACCCGAGAAATGGGACCCCTTCCTTTCGCCTTGATTTCGGCATCGATGCGGCTTCCATCGCTGTGCCCTCTTCAACATAATGCTCTCTCTCTGCTATCTAATAACTCGCCGTGTATAGACCTGTGGCGAGTGATTCGATAGTCCGTGGGCGTGCACTGGCCAGCCGCACCAAGATAGAGGCTTAATCGGTCAACGAGGTCAACTCTCGCGGTGCCAATTGCGCTTCAGTCCGTACCCTCAGGAGGTCCGCGGGTTCCTCAACCAAGTGAGTCACTCCTAATTCGACTTTCACCTTCGATCTGAATTCGTCCTTTAAAGTGAGTATGGAGGGAGGAATCTTGGATGCATGAACAGGCATCGTCGTCCTCATCTTCGAACAAAAGGGTTATACGATGGACGGTTCCAATTATCTCGAGATCAAACTGAATGCACATACCATAAAGTTGCGTGAGCGACTGATCGACCCACTGCGGGAGCTACTCAATATTGCCTCGAAACGCAAGGGCTCATGCGTGGATGTTTCACAGAGGATGCCATCTCCATTTCACATTTCATATTCCAGACTTTCCGCCTGACTTCGTTCATGAGCAGACTTGCTCGGGGGAGTGGCCACAATTACCATTTTTTGCTTTAAGTTATTCTAGAATTGAAGTAGGATCACACACCTTTGGATCATTTGAACAATATAAAGAAAACAGCAGCACCACGAATTGAGAGCGTAACTACAAACTAACTTTATCGCTCCAGCTGAGGTACTCCACCATATCAGGACATGGATAATTGTCAAGGAACATAAGTGCATGCTTATTGAGAGCATTCGCTGCCTAAAATTATAATAAAGTCGCTTCGGCTCGCTCATGTTTTCACGTGTTTCAGAAGTTGTTTCGATGATGTCCTTAGCGTAATGTAGACTATACTACAATAGAAAGGGCAGACAAAAGGTCGTAGTCCTATCATGAAACTTACTTGCAGCATTTCATACAAACTTTTGTGGAATTTGCAAGATCTGCATCTAGGCGAATTTGGCTCTTGCGAATGTGAAATTATTGTGTTTCTGAACAATTAATAAATTCAGGCATAGTTGAAAGTTCACACAAGGTAAAAAAAAAGTAAATAAATGAAGTTGTCAGTGAGAGGAGCAAATGTTGGGGAAACCAGCGCGCGAGCACCCACATTCATTTATTTTGAACGATTCTTAACATCTATCGGAGCTACGAGCTGATTCAAGATTTGTTCTAACTTATATATGTTCCTCCTTTCTTTGCGTTTTTGAGCAGTTGGCAAAGAATCACTGACTGTACTCTCAGTGAAGACTTGTAGTTTGCCTCTTTATTTCCTCTACAGAAGAAGCTTCATCGCGAACCATCCATGACCGTATACCTAGGAAGCCCTCTACTAAAGAGGCTATGGCTACAAATGGTTGCAACGTGTGTCAGTCTAGATCAAACCATTCCAGAAACCGGAAAGAGTGTTAAGACAAGTCCCGGCGTACATGTGTCACAAATATTAGCGACGAGAACGATTCCACGTGATTTTCAAGTGTTACCATTAAAAACTGTTTTGACCTTCCCCACTTATGGCAACGACATTTTTCTTTTCTACTGCATCCTACTCTCTCATACGTTTTGCCTTAATTCTGTGAATTCAAACGCTCTCATCGGATTTTTTTAAATGATACTCAGCTGCTCCGGGACGCACTTCTTTCCATGCGCCTGTTTGTTTCCGTCCAACCTCCCCGCGACCATCTCTAGGGCTTTCGCTTCGGAGAAAACGAATTCACTTGCGTGAAACTTTACGGGTCATCTCTGGTAATCACAACTGATGTATTCATGCTGGGAAAGAATGTAAGAATTTGTGAACGATTCCCCAAGGTAAGTTTTCCAACCATTCAAAGCAACACACCCAGCAGAAGCCAACACGAAGAATCTTCATTGTGTGGGACAGAGTAGCCCACGCGTAGCAAATATGTGCCCTTGTCGCAGTTAGACAGTGCGCGACAAGGACGCTAGGGTCTTACAAAGCCGGCTTTTAGCCGCTTATCTTGGCCTTAGGACGAATCACGTAGCTGCGTGTCCTTGCGCCTGCGTGGTCCCTGCGCGGTTACGCATGAACTGTACAGCGTTTGAAGGGAAGCTGCCTGTATTTTGATGACTTTTACTCACCTAGTCCTTTTAATTATCATATTTCTTTGTTTGTATTGGTGCCTGTGTATTTGTTTGTATTAGTGCAAATTCTGTTCATGGGGAACGACATGTGATTCTACGAACCTAAGAGACGACCTCATCTTACCGTTCCACTCCCTCGTTCCACTTTCCTTTTTCTCTCTTTCCCTAGATTGCCTTCCCTCATATTTCTAGTGGGTCCGCCGATCTGGTAGGAGACTAAAGTAACAGCAGGGCTCCTCCATTGGGCTCTCACCGGTCTGGGCTGGATGTATGGCTGTCAGAACAGTCGCAGGCGAGAAAGACCAGCCCTGCGCACTTGCATGCACGCCTTTTATATGACCGGCGCGGACAACGAGCGCTGAGTCTTCGCGAACTCGAGCTACGCGATAAGTGGTGAGACACAAAAAAGGGTTCCATACACTATTCATACATTGATAAAGCACGCGAATTCCCGCATGGTTGCTGAAAAAAAGCTTGGGATACGGGTAGCGTGCGAGCGGAGCAAGTGGTGTGTATACACGCCGCAGGCGGACAGAGTGTTCGTTTTGCTTTGCTCCTTATTTCAAGGGATCTATATGATCTTTCCATGTTTCCTTTGTTTCTTTTGTCATTTGCAATCAAATCGAATGAACCGGTTCCCCCCAGAGGTCGTGGCAGCTTTGCTCGAAATGCGCCCAAATCGTTAGGAGCTAGCTATCCTGCAGTGCATTCTTCTTACCACGATTGATATAGAGATCAGCGTGCTCTTTCACGGTGAGATATCTCGCGTGTTTCTGCTTTTTGATCGATCTACCTTTCTGTCAAATCACATCCAATCCTACTTCGGTTCCTCAAAGTTCAGGCATCCAATCTTAGTTTTAGTAATCATTTCGCTTGCTTTCTTCCCCAACTCCGATTCCGCACCGTATCCATCGCTTCAGAGCGATTTTATACACCAATACTAGCCAGAGGCTCGTCTTCGAGTTTTCGAGTTTATAACACTCACATGGCACATTGTGGTAATATACTGCAGCGCTCAAAAGTTTTCAGCCAAATGCTTTCCCAGTCGCAACTTCTTTTGTGTTGAGTCGAATTGGTTGAATTCTGTTATGTTTTTTGGGCAGGCATTTCTCACAAAACAACATGACGTATTGGCGTTGGATAGGAGGAAGAGGTGAAGAAAAAAAGTATTTCTCTGAAAATTCCTAAGCATGAGCAAATTCCGTGAAATTGTTGCAAAAACGTTGTGACTCAACCAAGCAATGGCATGATAAACAACATCGAGCTGGTCTAAGACGTTGTCTATAACCTTCTGAAGTTGCTGGAATCATAAAAGGACATGGTATGGAATTGGTAAATGAATTCGCTGTCTACAGAAAGAACCTCCTGTATCTTAGTCCATATACGACGAGCTTCTCACCCATAACTGTAGCTCCTTTCCCTGCCAAAGGTTTGTCACCCTTTCCTGTGGCGCTTCAATGACGCTCAGAACGTGCGGATGAATCCCTCCTACTGTCAAAAGCACGCCATGCTATCGAGATCACTCTTGCACAGTACAGGTGTTACGCTTTGTGTAAATTAATTGCTTAAAGACCAAGTCAGTACCATACAGCTGTTATGCCTGTACATTCAAAATACCTTCTCGTATCTATCTGATACATCCGCATTCACCACTTCTCTTATTGTGTGAAGTCGTTTGACTGCCAAGTGACAGGAAACAGAATGGGTCTGCGCACACCTAAAGTGGAGACCCACTCAGGGAGTCGTCATCTGGAGCGACGAAAGTAAGTTTAGAATGTTTTGCGGCGACGGCACAAGTCATGTGTGGCGTCTTGACAGGAAACATTTTGAACCAAAGTATCAGCTGCCATTCGTGAAATGGCTCGCTTGTGGTAGTCCGTAAAAGTGCTGGAGCATGCATAGGATTGGAGAAGCGGTGAGCGCTAACGTAACAGACAGATTCAAGAAGGTGTTTTGCATCCACTGGCATAGCAGCTGTATGGTACTGACTTCGTCTTCAAGCTATAGATTCACACAAAGCATCACAACTCATTTGTGCAAGAGTGTTCTCGATAGCATGCGTGCTTTTGACGGAAGGAGGAATTCATCCGCATGTCCTGAGCGTCACCGAAACACTACGGGAAAGGGTGAGAAACCTTCGGCAGGGAAAGAAACCACAGTTATAGCGAGAAACTCGTCATATCTGGAAAAAATTGTATGAAGTTGTCCTTTAGATAGTGAATTCACTTACTAATTTCACACTCAGGTCCTGTTAGGATTTCAGCAACTTCAGAAGGTTATCGACAAAGTATTTGACCAGCTCGATGTGATTTATCACCAATTTAGCTGCGCACACTACTGCGTGCATGACACGGTAGCTTTTGTGAAAATAGACAGTCTGTGGAGCGTTAGGTCCCGCTGCTCAAGAAGCCAGCAGTCAAATGCTTCGTGAAAGCGTTAGCATACATTCGATAAGCAGCCTTTTTCTGCTGAAGCTTACCTTTTCGCGGTGATGTTCCTAGCTAAAGTGGTGTTTGTAAACAGCCACCATGAATTGAATGATAGTTAAGCCGTCGAATAATCCTACTATATATAAGCGGCTAAGTGTGTCTGTTGGTGTGTGTGTGTGTGTGTGTGTGTGTGTGTGTGTGTGTGTGTGTGTGTGTGTGTGTGTGTGCGCGTGTGTGTGTGTGTGTGTGTGTGTGTTTGACCGGAGATTCATAGCTCGGGTACCGGTGGTCGCCAGGAGCTAATTTCAGGATATGATATAGGGTGTGGGTCGGGAACATGTTCGGTGGGAGACAAAAATTGATAACAGCTGATAAGAGCTGATAAGGGGCGCCAAAACGCTTATTTCGCGATATCCACAGCGGGTGTTCCAGCAGCGGTGAATCGTTGGTTCTGACAAGTGATGTGGAAAAGTGGAACGGGAACATGTGTAGGTGGGGGCAAAAAGTGATAACGGCTGATAAGGGCAGATAATAGCAATATGCGTGAGGACATGGAGGTCAGTTGAAATCAGATTTTGTGTCACCCATTTTTTGATATCACTTCATTTGCAATGCCATCATAAGCTCCGAGCACCACTCGACCGCTACACTCCCAATGTTCCTAAGAATGTATGGTGGATCTTCGAAATAGTACAAAATAAACACTGGGCATTTCCACAGCAACATCATCAGGAACTATTGTTCGACCGCTAAATTGTCCTGGCATTCAATGCATGGCTGTTATTTACAGACACCTCTTTAACTCCGCAGTCCACCGCGCGTATCAGTGTATGAGCTTTAGCACAAATGGACGCAATCTATGGAATGGTCAGCTAATGCATTTCACGAGGAGACTTATTGCTTAGCTGTGGAACCTCACGCTACACCTTCCGCTGAGTTTCGCTTACGCCTTCCGTATCATGCGTGCAATAGCGTGCGGTGCCAAGCTTGTGATTCAATGATATTGAAATGAAAATACGTATTAATCATAATAGTATTTCTTCTAACAACCACAATACATTTCTAGAAACTTTGGGGAAAGTGGCGGTCGTGGCGATACGCAAACAAAATGACGTTGAACTGGTTGGAATGAAACGCTTTCCTTATGCAGAATCTGGTTCCGAGTGACCTCTACATTCATACGCATGCCGTTATTATCAGCCCTTATCGGTCGCTCTCACTTTTTGCCCCCACTGAACGTGTTCACGTCCCGTCCTCCACATCACTTGTTGAAACACCTCTTTACTGCTGCTGAGACAACCGCTGTGACTTTTGTGAAATCTGCATTTCAGCGCCTCTTAACAGCCCTTATCGGCCGTTATCTCTTTTTGTCCCACCAAATATGTTCCCGTCCCATCCTCCACATGGCTTGTTTGGACCAACACTTCACTGCTGCTGAGACACTCGTTGTGAATTTTGTGAAATTTGCGTTTCAGCTCCTTTTATGGAATGTCTTCAGCTGTTGCCACCGTCGGTCCCCCGCGGAATGTGTTCCCGCCCCCTATATCGTCTAACAGGCAGCGCCTCAATGCTGCCGGCCCACGCGCGACAAAGTTCGTGACCATTACGTTCTACCGCTTCTTCTCGAATCATGATAGCTGTTACCACCTTCTGTTATGTCTGTCTGTGTGTGTTGGTCCGTCTGTCACAAAATTGGTGCGCTTCGTTGCGGCTATGGAGCGCTGTATTTTTAGTATGTTGTGGGGACTGGGAAGGAAACGTATTTGGCGATGGCCCGAAATTGATAACAGCTGATTAGGGCTGATAATAGGCGCTGGGACGCAAGTTTCACAAAATTCATAGCGCGTGTCTGAGCAGTAGTGAGGCGACCGTTCCAACAAGTGAGGGGCAGGGTAAGACGGAAACATTCGGTGAACGACCGAAAAGATTACAACCAAGAATAGCTGATCGAAGCGAATGAAAGAGAACAGAGATCATTGAAAACTAAATTTTGGATGAGAAGCACTATTAATTTTGTCAACATGCCTATCCAGCACCTAATCCATTCGATCGCCATCCTTCCAAGATCTTGGAGTGTATGAAGGGTGCTTAAAAAATACGAATTAGCGCTGGGCATGTCTATTCCACATACAAATATTACTAGTCAACCGGTAAATTGTACTGAAATCCTATACATGATGATGTTTACAGATTCATCAAGACAATGGGGAATGGTTATTCTATCATTGGTGTTAGAGCTTTCGTTCATAACCTCGCCAGTTTTGTTGACCAGGGAGCTCAGCAGGCTGACGCACGCATCACGCTGCTACTTCATTTTAACTGAAGAACCTATGCGATTCGGCTGATGCATTTCACCAACACATATGTTTGTCGTATAAATGAATGTCTCACACCGAATTCTGCACAGTTTCTCCAGTTTCACTGAAGCTAACCATTTGATGCGCGCAAGAGCGTGCGGAGCTAAATTGGTATGTCATATCCTGGAATCAACTCCAGGTGTCTGCTGGGACATGCGCTATGAATTTTGTGACACACAGACACACAGACACACAGACACACACACACGCACACACACACACACACACACACACATAGCGCTTTTTACATAGTAGGGATGGCACCAAATGCTTTGCTGAGTTATAAGATTTTGCAACAATTTGACTTTTACTCGGATTTTGGTCAAGCGCAGGAATTTTTAGAGGAATACTTTTTTCTTCTACACTCATCTTATCCAGTACTAATATTAGGTTGTCCCAAAAGTTCGGGCACATTTTAAACCTCTTTTTGACCCTACTCTATTTCAAGCACATTCACTACCACACTATATACACCACCCCTATCAGTGACTTGTTACCAACATCCAGCGGAGGACTGGCTGCTCAAGTCCTAAAACGCTGGCATTGCGAGCTAAAAAAGGCAGTGACGTCGATTTTGAGGTGCTTGTGGGAATCGCATTTTTTGTTCGCAAGAAGGCGGCTAAGCAAAAAAGACAAATGATTTTCGGAAGAGGCTCACTACCGCTGTACGATGGATGTGGTAGGGCTTTTCAGCTGAGCTTCAATATTTAGAATCACTTCATTTTCGGAACGTGTGGTCTTGAGTGTCGTGCAGTCACACTTTTTTAAGTTTTAAGCACAATTGTTGGACTTTCGTCGCGAGTTTTTGCCGTTGATCTCCTTACACTTGACTAAATTCATATCTATAATGAGGGAGATGTCTCTGGTGGTTTACTCGAGAGCACTCCAAAAGAGATGCACGACCTTGTGGTGAATTTCTTCACTTACCTGTGCTTCTCAACTGTTGGAGTGGCAGTGGTAAACCAGTGCGTGCGGGTGTAGTGGAAAACAAATTACAGACGGCACTCGTGTCGCACTACTGTCATCGGTGGTCAATTCATGGAGGAAGCGGCACTTCTACCCTTCTACCCTTTAGCGGCACTTCTACACTTTCACGAAGGAGCGAGAACCTCCATGAATTGTGCATAAACAGCAGGGTATAGCGGCCACAAGCAGGTCACCCATGTGAATTAGCTCTCACGAGAAAGCGCAGGCTTTCAGTATCCGAAACTTATGGCCTCCCTGAAGGAGAGTTTTTCTAGCGACTGTAATCTCCTGAGCAAAGTAGATCCCTCTATTCTGATACCTCATGGCTGGCTAGCACAAGAAGATGTATCGCAGTGCAGATGTCGCCTCCGGCTTCAATCGCTTTGGGGCTTAGTAGAGCTGCTTGAGTCAGAGCGTCAGAAACATGGCTCTTCTCTTTTCTTACTTAAAGCCTAGAGAAGGCGACTAGGGAGGAAATTATTTGGTCATAATCTACTGCAAGTTGTGCCCTCTCTAAAACCTACGTGGACATAATTAGAATTTGTTGGGGAGTTTGTGGCATGAGACTCAAAAAACGTGCACGAACTTCTGGGACAACCGAATATATTGGTTATGTGATAAATGCTCACCCTTCAAACATATCCAAATTTGATCCGAGTTGACTTATTGTCAGCACAAAAGACGTTTTGGCCGGAAAAGCATCCGAATACCTTTGAGCGCTACTTTATGTTCGTATCTTTGGGAGACAACGTCTTAGGCTGGTTCTTCGAATAACGATGATAAAAAAACAAGGAATAACCTTATCTCTTCGAGAGTGTGAAATCCCATCGGAAGGATTGCTTCTCCGGGGCATTTTGCATCCACTATACCAAACATTGCTCCGGGAAGCCTGCCCGCGATGGCTATTATGTAGTTGCTTAGCTAAATCAAGTTGTGCATTCAGAAAAAAAAGGACCAGAGTGCGACAATCGTAAGCTGTAAGAGAACTTTGAATAATTCATCATTTCGTGATCATCCAGTGCTCTAATAATTTTAAGATATCTTATTGTTTGTCTATCTCGTCCATTATGTTTTGAAATGTTCCTTCCTCTCGTGTCTTCGTTTCTGGGCCACAACACAATCTCCCACAGCCACTCAACCAAGCGGATGCCTCCGTATGCATATTCCTGGACCTTACATTCCAGTGAGTAGTTGTGTTTTGAGCCAAAAATTCAGCTAAAAATGAATGGTCAAAAACATCGCCGAGACGTTCACGTGTGGTATGACTTCAAGCAAAAAAACGGCGACGAACTCGTTGATAGTGCGCAAATTATTGGGGAGCGACAGTTAGTCTCAGAGGTAGCTATTTTCTGTGCTTTTGAAGCGGGTTAAAGAACTAGAGGACAAAGAAAATGGCTTTTGGCTCGTTGCTGAGGTAGCGGAAAACTAAAAGAAGCCACGAATTGAACCCGCGTCAAACCACAAAAACTTGTATGGATATTCAATTGTGTCAACAGTAAAATTGAAAGCTTGTGTGGGTGAATGACAGCTCTTATTATTACAGATGATGGGGGCTCGGCATATCCAGTACGAAGCGAGCAAGCATTACTGGTTGCCACTGCCGAAACTTTGCTTCACAACTCTGAAAGGAAGAAGGTTTTCGACCTAGTTATAACCGCAAGAAAGAATGCTCCCAAGGAAAAAAATGAAGAAGACGGTAGTGGTTGACTGCTTATGAAACTTGAGTGACTGAAGCGGGATATCAATGGAAAAAGTCACGATTCATATAGTGGAACATTGTATTGGGTACCGGATATCTTAAGGTCGTTTTTTCATCAAGAGCTTTTGACCAGCAGTATTTTTATTCAGAAAACGGGGAATGAAATATCGTAATCATAAATGACTTACGAGGATCCCCTCATCTAATAGTTTGAGAGGAAACCTTGCACGATTGAAGCTCGGAATTTTTAAAGACAAAAAAGAGAGCTAGGTCGGTTTTGACATCGTCTGACAAATCGTCCCCCTTACTTGCTAAAAAGTTAGGCGTAATAGAGAAAAAGTACATTTAGTTAGAGTAGGAGCTGAATTGTATGATGAAGAAATTAGAAGTTATCAGCGGAACTGGACAATTTTTACGGAGACTTTTTTTGCAACATGTGGTCAAAAATGCACCCATTTTGAGCACACGTGTGTAGCAGGTAAGCACATTTATCAGAATATCTTGCGGAATCAAGTTCTTGGAAATTGGAAATTTTAGTGCATCATCATTCCATCACCGTTAGAGTGTCCTACCATTTCAGCACAAGTCTGGTAGAGCTCTTTTTCGGCTGGCTTACCTAAGGCCTTCTTTTTGAAGACGATTGCAGGTATTCTTTCAAAGGCTTCACCATCTTTTGAGAAAACTGAGAAAAACCGGTGAGCATTCCAAACGATAGGATCCCCTCTAGCAAAAGAAATGCTGGTTTGGTTAGCGAATCTGTAGCTCCCAGTCTTTGAAGGCATTTGGTACAGACTCGCGAAGTCGCGCAATAAACTTAGGAATTTTCAGAAAAAAAATGTAAAAAATGGGGAAGAGTTAAATTGCGAAGTAACCGTAAGGAATAATAAACAACATGTTACATAGTCTTTATCAGCAAAAAAGACCTTCCGAGAAATTGATTTCTCATGGTAATCGGCTCCAAAACTTTCTGAACTCAGAAAAACGACATTAACATATCCGGTACCTATTAGCTCAGCTGTGTGCGTCGTCAAGGCGTTAATTCAGCCAATGTAAAGCTATTGCACGATTATGCAAAAAAATGCAAAAATGCGAAAAAATTAAGATCATCAACGAGAAATCGAAGAGTGGGACTGGGACGCCCTTCTCTCACACCATATTATACGGTAGCGATCAAAAGTTTGGACACTATCATATTTTGGTTTGACGGAGCCAATAAACAACGAAATTGTCTTGAATTCAACTAAGGTATTAGGAATCAAATGTAGGGATGCGCGAGAGGATTTCCAAAAATCTGAAACCAAAGGTGAAAAAAACGATTTTTCGAAAAATTGGCGCGTCAAAGTTCGGAAACCTTCAGTTTCAACCCCACAGTCCGAAGTAAGGAGAAAAGCTGTTTCTCAATAATTCAGCTTTTACGAAGTCACTCCTATCGAAATGTTTTGGGTCATTACAGTCAACAAAGCATAAAGAGAACGGTCCATGGACAAAATATACCACAAAGAAAGTGAATTCTCCTGAGACTTTGAATACTGGTCCGACCGTCTTGTCTCCAGGCATCATCTACCAGAAACGATTCATTCGTGTTTTCCTCTCAGTCGATGGCAAGCAAAAGTGCTGCTATACTCCGCTAAGATTCGACGAATATTTAGATGTCTCAACAGCGCCGCTGTCAAGCATTCTGAACAGGATGGTTCAACAGGTCTCAGCACACAAGTGACGAACTTGGACGGTAGGCTAGGGGTACAACATTGTGCTCAGCGACGAGTCGAATTTCCGCCTTCTTGGAAATGATGTTGTAAACTTGTGAAGTGATCTGTCACCTAGAAACCTCACACTGGGTAGCAGATCCAGGCAGTCAGGAAAGTGGAGCAGTGTCGTAGACGAAAGTGTGTCGGGCCACGGCGATTTCTCACTTCTCGTAGTATCCAGCGAAATGTGGGCTGGGCCTTATACAAAGCTGTTCTAGAGAATGCAATGCAATGATAGTCAGAACTAGCTGAAGAATGTGGGTTTTCTATCATGGCAATGATCCGATCTCCTCATCGAGCTCACTGAGCTCAGAAAATGCTTTTATGGAGGGAGTAAGTCAAGATTTGAACTATAACTGAGGGTGCACCATAGGGGAGTGCTCGCATATCGTTTCATCCACATTCCAGCTAACAATTCCGCCGAACAATTTGATTGAGCGAACAGAATGTAGGTGCATGTTGAGAGCCTCATCCGGATAAACACAACCTTGGCTCGCTTTTCTTAAACGTCCCTAAGAACGCCAAAACAGTGGTGAAGAAATGTGGTTCATCCTCCATGGCGACAAATTTTTGCAACTTATGTTTGTGGCTTCGAACTGCTGCCGAATTAAGAGGATGACATATACTTTCGTCGCTGACTTAATTCGGAGAGGGGCTAATCTAAATTGCAAAAACTAGTCATCACCGAGGATCGAACTTTGGATCATTTTCTCACAACTTTTTGAACTTCCTAGAGGCGTTCAGGAAAAACCGACCAGGTTTTGTGATACTCGCATGAGTCCTTACGGAATGCAAAAAAAAAACAATTTGGAAAAGCGCTCTGTAGTGAAAGACCTCCCTTTTAAGGCTGGTGGTGG